>OENT01000380.1:114645-125074 GCA_900239685.1 Rotaria macrura | reverse complement strand
TTTAACACTGGATAAGTAGCAATATGAAGTAATGGTTAAGTGGTGATCTACGATAATCAAAATTATCAATCGATTTCAATTTTGATTTTGTTGCAGAATAATTCGATTAAAATCAGCGAAGATTTTTCACTGGGATGTTAGGAGAAAAAAGAACCCAACAAATTTTCAAATCGAACCCGAGCCCGATCCGACAGGACTTGAAACCACACCTACCCGCCGGTCGTGTCGGTTTGCAGTACTCTATACGGCACTAGTGATCACTGGCCTACTGTGCTAATATGTGAAAATATGGTTTTCGACAAGAAAAGTACTTTCTCCCCAACGAACTGAAGAGCCTTTAAGGCTATTGTAGTTCTACTTCAAACATTATGAGTGGAAGAACAGAAGAGAACAGCAGTAGATGAACGATATTGTCAGTATGAGCGTTTCGTAGCTGTTGTTAAAAACAGATTAACAAAATGAAAGCCAAACGAGAAGTACAGACCAACTTTACCTGTTCATCTAATCGAGAAATTAAAGGAAGTAAGAAAAATAAGGAATAAATATTATCAACTAAGTCACAGAGACTATTTGTGTGAGGAATCGAGACTACTTATACGGGTTATATCAAGAGAAATAAAACACGGGATAGGAAAATATAAGACGATTCAATGGCAAAATGTTTTTGTGACTATGCAACAGACACACGATAAAAAAGATAAAATGTTTCGGATTTGTTTTTCTCGCATTTATAACGCACGCGCGCTACCGTTGTATAGATTACTGAGTGACAATTAAGTACTTTCTGGTCACGACGAAATTAAGAAAGAGTTACATAAGCGTTACAGAGAACAGTTCAACATACCCCTAGTAGATTATTCAAAAGCAAATGAAGTAAAAATTGACTGTGAACGCAATGAAATATCAAGAAGATTATCAAATTCTAACGAAAAGATATAAAAAACAAGCATTGCAGAGATTAGACGATTGATTCGCTCTCTTAAACTAAAAGCATCAGCAGGTTTTGATCAAATTTCGAATTACATGATCAAGAGATTTCCTCCCAACTATATCGAATGCCTAATTAACTGTTTTAACCAGTGGTTAAACGAATGCAAATATCTTGATTTATGGAAATCAACAAAAATAGTAACTCTACATAAACTAAACGCAGGTGTTCCAGAATGCGATGAAACTCGACAGATTTCCTTACTAGCAACACATTCAAAACGGCTCGAGAAACTAATACTTAATCGAGTTAGACACTTGGCAGATAAAAATCACATAGTGCTAGTAGAACAATCTGGGTTTCATCAACGATGTTTGCTACCCGCAAGAGTTTTGTCAATTTATCAAGAATTAAAATACCATATGGCAGCGAACATACCAATATTAGCTATATGTGTGGATTATCAGAAGGCCTACGATCGTTTATGGTACGCAGCTCTTTTGACTAAACTGTGAAAATTAGGTCTACCGCTAAAATTGTTGAACATGAAAACATCCTGGTTAAAAGATAGGAAAACGTTCTTGGTATTTGGAGACAAGTCATCAGAAAACTTTAATATAAACATTGATCTACCTCAAGGCAGTAGACTTAGTCCTTACCTATTTACTGTTTTCCATAGTGATTTAGTCCAATCTCTAGGAGCACATTCAGGGCATATTTTTGCGGATGATCTTTATTTTATTATAAAACCTACTATCTCCATGAAACAAGAGCCTATGATCTAATACCTAGAACATGAAGGAACCCAAGTGTGTGAACGAATTTTTGCATACTCAAAAACCTGTAAGCAGCCTATATTATAAATGGATCGAAAATAGTGGTGCAGTTATTTTACACACAAATAAAAAGGCCAAGAGTCAACAAAGAAATGATTAGACAGAAAATCAAATTAGTAAACGAATTTAAATATCAACGATTCGCACTGGGCAAGCAAACTATCCTTGAGACCAACAGTTGGTAGATGTATAGGAAACATTCAAAAATCATTAGGAAAGACAAGGTGGTTGAGAGCCGAACATTTTATGTCTACTAAGGCTCTTCGGCAATGTCATTTTTTGCATATACATTTCCTCATTTTGCGTGAATATTTCCATTTCTTTCCCTTGCTTCCCAAATCACATAAAAAATTATTACAGCAGAAATTCGGTGTTGGTCTTCGACTGGTACATCATTGGCCCTTTGTCTCAGCTCATAATCTATACACTAGGACCAACGAAGAATCATTAGAACTATATGTTAAATAGTATATTAAAAGAAGACTAAAACGTATGGGCATATCAGATCGTGGTTGTTCCTCTTCTGTTATGATATTTTTATTTGGAATGAATTTCATAAAAGAAAACACGACCACCTTCGTCATTTTTTCCGAACTAATCGTTTAAATAGATTAATAGAAAGACGCAAATCAGCTCTCGTACAATGAATATCATTTATTGAAATGAACTAATGGTATACTAGAACAAAACATGCTTTTTTTCCTTTCTCTTTGTTTTGGCCCTGAAAGGTATACATAATACCCCTTTTCTTTCGTTTTCTCTATTCTTCTCCTCCTCTTTTGCTTCACTGCTTTTCTTTTTGATGGACTCCTTTCACTTCATTCCGTTTTTCTCATTTTGGTTCTTTTATCTATTCGTATATTTTACTCTCCTAACCCAGATACCAGCTCAGTTAATATTTTATCATCAATGTTCAAAATTACGCAGCAGTAAATCGATGTAAAAATTCATCGATTAAATCATATCGAGCTGTTATTCGCGAGATAACTTAATTATATTTTTAAAAGAAACCTGATTTTCCATACGATAAGTAAATTCTTTCAACGCTTTATTCAATATCTTGAACATCTCCAATAAAAAAGCATAAAGTTTTTCAGGATCATGTACAAATCTCAAACAAATAATTTATAGAGATAGCTTATCAGACAGATATGCATATTCAAACATAGGAAATGAAAACGTACACTGACAAATATTAGAAAAATGGAAATAAAGTCCCCATTCCACCACCTCGTGGTGATGTGAAAAAGAAAAAACAACGCCTCTTAAATTTTGTTATTGAAAAAAGAAAAATTACGATAGTTGCTTTTGCCTCAAAAGTGAGAGAAATACATCATCATATGTGAGCAAGAAATAAATGTTCATATACTTGACGATTTATTAGAAATCAAAGAGAAAAGATTTTTATGAAAATATTTCAAATATATTTTACCTTCATTAGTCTTCGGTTTTCATTTTCAAATTATTTTTACAATCGATCAAAGATAAATTTCGTTTTTATCACAGCGTCAAAAATAATAAACACAATAGTTTAATATTTTTTCTGATTGTCTGATTCATAAAATCACATATTGACTTTTTTCCTAGGAGCAGTAATATGTCGTCTTACGATTTTTTCCTATAATTTATATTAAGTTTTTCCATTTCTCTTGTGTGCGTCTGTCTATGTATATACGTACATATGTATTACTACTCTGTTCTCTCTTGTTATACGCTCATTCTTCATTTTCTTTCGTTTCTCCTTGTCTTCTTTTCTTTGCTCTTGTTTATGTCGTCGAATAAACAGACCCACACATATGCATCCCTATGTATTACAAGAGGATGATGAATTTTTATTTTCATCTTGCAGCAAAAACAGAAAAATGTGTATATTTATTTATTTCCTATAATTGAATTCGTTCTTCGTCTTCTCTTTTTCCTATCATCCTCGTCATCCCTTTGATTTCTTTTGCATTCCTTTTTGTGAATATTAAAACTCATTTTCGTTCTGTTATTTTGTCTCTCCGACACACGTTTACGTATTTGTGTAGATATTTGCTAGAAAAAATCCACATGTGTAACATTCCGGTTTTGTAATGAAAGGTCACAATTTATCGTGGAAAACAACAATAAAAATAAATTTCGCTTGACTTTTGCACAATTACTAAAAGTGTAGTTACTCCTTGTAATAGTAAGTTGAAGAAACATAAGTAAAAACTTTATTTTTTCCAAGCAGATACCGTATACACATCCGAGACAGACAGAACAAAACATAAGAAAACATGTCAGCTAGAACCGACAAAACAAGAAGATGAATAATGTGACGATGAAAAAAAGAAAAAGAAAACGAAGAATGATGAAATCCAAACCAAATAAGAGGAAAAACCAATCGCATGCACAAATTCTTTTGACTACTGCTATAAAAATTAAGGTTTACTATGAGTTATGCAATTCATTTTTAGATTTTTCTATGAATTCTATTTAACGTCTTTAACCATATCTTTCTGTATCTTACGAAAAAATACCGTTTTATGATAATACTAACTAAAACAAATAGTTTCTATTTAGACTCATTATGCTTTCTCTTTTATATCCCCTATATTGAATTGAATATCAAACCCAATACCATGTTTGACAATAACCTTCCTTCATATAGCGTATGGTTTTCTGTCTTGATTTTTCTCTTCTCGCTGTTTTCCCCTGTCTCTTAATGTGTATAAACATTGTGTGTTCTTAATGTTATGTGGCGTAACAATTACCGATAAGAAATAAAGAGGATAGGCAGTGTCATAAAAACTAATACCTCTACTATTGGAAATCGTTGCATTCCACAATTCATAAAATGATTCCAAGTTTGTTGTGTTAATGGTAGAAAGAAAATTTATTTTGTGCCATTGATGCCAACCGCCTAATATAAAAACCAAATTAAACAATCATTAAGGTAAATTTTTTAAGAAAAACGTTTTTTTCCTTGAATTGCTTTTCAATGATTTTATGACTTTACTATTAAGCGCTTTCAATAGTTTCTCAGGAAATATAAAATATTACCTAAAATTTAACCTTTTTAGGTGACTACTAATATACTTAGAAAGGAAAAGTACTTAAAAGTGATATTGTTACTTTTTCTGTAAAACAGTTAGAGTGCAATAAAACCATTTTTATCGTCGTAAAGATGGTACCTTTCCATGATGAATACTTCCAAGAACAAATCAAATCTTCATGTCCATTATAATCAGATTTATGTTCTCTCTACTTGATATTGGTACTACAGTTACCAAGAGTAAACAAAAAAAATTTGTAAGTTTTGTTAGAATTTACTGAAAATATGCACATCTTTTGCCAAAACCTACTGAAGTCTAGAATTTCTTTCTTTGATTTTATGGTAACTAAGTATCAATGTCAAGTAGAGTGAATATATAACTGATTATAACTGACATAAAGATTTTGTTGGTTTTGGAAGGTTCCCATAAAGAAAGTGTATCATCTTTATGGAGATAAAAATGATTTTCATTCACGTACCCTTAAACACAGTAGAAAGTGCTTTCGAAGTATTATAAACTAGTTGTACAACTATGATTTTTATTAATCAAATGATTCACGATTTCTTTGAAAACTTAAGTTTTACTCTTACCTATGTTCGATCGAGGCATATATAAATATGAATGAACTTTGGATCATCTCTACACACCTTTTATATGAAAACTAAAAACATGTTCATCTGATTACTTTATTTAAAGTGGTGTTTGTTATATAGAACTCAGGCATGTGAAACAGTATAGTAATTGCCTAGTTGATATAGTACTTATTAGTATTTTCTGAAGTACTGTAAAGCTCTTGTAAAAGTGAAAAACAGTGGTAAAAGTTAATTTATTTTACTTTATTCATATGAAAAGTACTTAATAATGAATATTTTTTATTTTTTTACATAGAGTCGTGTAATTTTCAATAGCATGAAACTATACTATAAACGATTAGTCTCTCACTTTTGAGCAATTATTTTTGATATTTTTCAGTTCATTTTGTGTGTTGCTTCAACTGACTGACCAAGATCTGAATAAATTTGAGGTTCTTTATCGACTTCTTCAAATGAATTTGTGTGTCTGTGATAGAGAAGAGAATAAATGAACACCTTACTTACTTACAAACATCAGATTCCATATTCAAACAATATTCTTTTTTCAATCTTTTGTCTTAAATTTTATCAGACACTTGTCTAAAACAAAACATGAACAAAAGGATGATGACCATATCTAAGAAGCTGTAAAATTGCTTGCCAATTTTCGTCTAGAGTTTTTGGGATGAAAATAAATATTCGTAATTGCTTGTTTTATAAAAAAAATATTTTCCCGAAGAAAAAAATGAAAATAGTGTACAGAGTATAAAAATAATGGAAAAAAAGGAAATTAGGTAATTTAAAAACCGAGAGAAGTTAAATTAAAAATCTCCCTCTTTTTAATCTGATCATGAATTGGCGCACTTTTCAACTTATTAGTGTTTTCAGAGAAACATTGCGATCACTTGCCTCTGTCAAAGGAAAATTCTATCGTTTCTATTATAAACGCAAACATTGAATTCCATTGATTTATTTCTTGTTCAATAAACGATTTTATACTTACGTTGCAGTTTTTGGAACGTAATTGTGATTATCAGAGAAAATATTTTCTCATATTAGTGATAAACCACCGCCCACTAGAATGAAAGTTCATGGGCTTCTACTAAATTTCGGGCAAAATAACAAAATTGTCTTATCAGGAGTGCGGAAATTTTCAAAAACTTTCTTACTCGACTGAGCTTCTAGTGTGTGAGCGATGAGTATGGAGGAGGGGGGGGGGCGGGGATTTAAGTTAGTTGACTTTAACCTTTTTTCTACTCGATTTCTTAAACCAAGTACATTGAGCAAATTAAATCATTGTTTATTATTTTTAGATAATTATTCTCCATTGCTATTTCAATGTCACACTATTCTTTATATTTTAGATAAAAAAACGAAAAACTGAACAACGTAAACGTTCATTACTAATTTGATCGCATCGCCACCACCACATGTCGGTATTTCATTTTCGTCACTGGGCTGCGGATTTCAACACAACCACAGAAACATCATCTGGTGACGTGACCATACATACACATGTGAGAAAATCGAATACTGCAGTTCGGGTTGTTGGAGGTATTTTGACTCTTGGAATTACTGAAACTCCTTTAGTAACGCATCGCGAAGAAAGATATGAATTTTATTATGGAGCCACATACTTGGGTTCAACTAAAAATCAAGCCGCCGTTACTGCATTTACGAACGGACTAACACTTTTCAGAAAGGGGAACTTTCAAGAAGCACAAAAATGGTTTAATGCAGCTTATTTCACATGTGAGCGCGGTTATAGTCAAAAGAACAAATTTAATGATAATAAAGAGGCAGCAAAACTCGCCTGTGAAGGACAGATCCTGTATGCTAGTCGTAACTATCGAGACGCAAAAACGAAGTTTGATGAGGCATGTAAAAAAACAAAGGTTACTGAAGTTAGAGATGTATTATCTAGGCATATTCATGCGGCATCAGAACATGAGGATGCCGTTGACTGTGAAACTACGACGAGAGCTGCTGCTGAAGACGCGACTATCGGAAGAGCAAATGCTGAACGAGTGGCTATGGCAAAAGGTACTGCTGAATGGGAAGCCACTACGAGATCTGCTGATCAACGGGCATCTAGCCCTAATGCTGTTGCTGAACTAGAAGCGGTTGCGTCTCAATGGGAATCTGCAATTGTTGCATCTGATCTAGAGGCTGCTCCAATAGCCACATCTGAGTGGGAAGCTGCTCCAATTGTATCTGAATGGGACGCTACTGAAAGAGCACCGTTAGAACGTGAGGTTGCCGAATTAAAATTGGAAACTGCAATAGCCGTTTCCCGTCGGGATTCGGCTGAAAAAGAAGCATCTGAACGAGAAGCGACTGAAAAAGATGTATCCCAGCGAAATGCTACAGAAAGAGATACAATTGCACGACAGGCCATCGCACAGGCTACAGCTGAGTATGATGTGGCAGACGAACACCAGGTGGCTTCAACAGTGGTAGTTGCGCAGCCGGCGGTTGCATCTGATCAACAAATAACAGCTAGAACACTGGAAGATGAAGCATTAAAACTAAATGTAGAAGGATTAAAGTTGCACGATGCTGGTAATTTAAGAGTAGCGGCTGGTAAAATAGATCTAGCAGTTAAGGAATATGAGAAAGCAGTATCAAAATTTAACGAAGCTGCTATGAAAACAACTTTGGATATTACTTTTAATTCATTTATAATCGTGATAGATGCATTTATGAGAAATGAGGCATATGATCAAGCTGAAGAGACGATAAATCTGGCTCAAGTTCACTTCCATGACAATATAGCTAGAGATACTTTTAAAAAGATAAAAAAAAAGATAAATAGAAAGAAATGGTCTCCTGGTTATCTAGACCAATACCTCCATAAATTGGAATTTTCAGAAGAGCAAGTAGTGGAACATAGAGATTGGTCTAGTTCTCAATTATAAACATGAAAAAAATCATTCAAATATTAGATAAATAATCAAGGAAATACTAAAATGCACTGTACAATGAACCCAATCAAATTAATTACAATATCAATAGTTCTCCAACCGTTTTCTAGTAAAGTGGCAAATTATACACTTTCAAGAATATAAAATGATAATTTTAGCATTAAAACTTGCTAATCAAATGTAAAAACGCGATAAACATGAACTATCGTCGAGTTTGATTTATGTTTCCGAAGTGATATATTTTTAAATTATCATTGAAAAACATTCGAACAGCTACAATTTTGGTTCATATTGTTTATGAAGATTGTGAAAATAAATATAAAATTGGAGAAAGCGTGAGAGATACACGGTCGATGTTGTGGATTTTGTTCTGTAGTTCACAAATTGTATCAACAATTAACACATTTGTTATTTAATTGTAAAGTGGTGTAATAGTATAATTTTACTTAATCTATTTTTTCTTTCTAATCCAACAGTGTACACATTTACGCATCTATCTCTTGTTTACACTGTATGCTTCGTTTATTTTTCTTCTCTTGACTTCACCCCAGAGGTGTCCACGGGGCAGGATAAGGTCTCATACCCTGTGAATTAGTAAAAAAAGGTTTTTGAGTGTTCATCCTAAGGAAGATCGTACTTTGAGTGTTTGAAAGGGAAAATTCAGAAATAGACTGGACAGAAGAACGATCATGATCATGATATCTTCGCAAGATTTGAATCTGGAAATTTAAGTGAAGAATGTAATGATAGTAATGATAGCGAAAGTGAAAGTGAAGAAAATGAGTATGATATAGGAAAGGGTGATGAATATGATTGATATCGATTGTTTGATTTTGACAAAAATCAAGATACGATAAAACCTTTAACCTTTTGGAAAAATCATCAAGAAACATTTCCATATCTTTCCAAATACGCTCGGTCGATTTTATCGATTCTGGCTACAACAACGAATGTAGGACGAGAATTTTCTACAGCATGGTTGGATCCTTAAAGAAAGAAGAACAAATCTTCAAACAGATAATTTAGAAAACGTTTTATTAGTAAGATTAACAGAAAAAAATTTTGCAAGAAATAATTCATTTTTTTTGCTCACTTTGTTCAAACGCTTGGATTTATTCTTCCTTTGTTGCTATTTTTCTTGAGCATTCTATCAAATAAAGTCGTACATTATAACTCCTCAACCAGGCTGCGTATATTGTATTGTTTTCTTCTCTTGTTTTTCTATGATAATCATGTATTGTAAAATTAGAACTATAATCTATTATTATTGTAAAAGTGATCTGAATCAAACATTATTCAATGATATAATGTGGAAGCTTAGCTGCTTATAAACTCGATTGAAAATAGCGATTAAGATATCATGTCAACTCAATAGGGTATTTTAATGCGCCCTAATGGGTCGACAAGATCAGAGAAGGGATAGTTTTTCAATCTTGTGTATTTCTTGTCAACACGGCATAAGGCAGAAAATTTAATTTTTATCCTGATCTAGACCAGGGCAGAGCAGGGTGTAAAAATTTACCGTGTGAACACCTTTGGTTCATCCTGTGTGATGTGACTCCAAAAGGGAATTACCATCATTTTCATGTGTTAACTTTTCGGTCAGATCAGAAAAGTCGATATATTCTCCTAATTTGTATATTGTTGATTACGAATGAGTAGTTTTTTCTTTTAATTTTGTCAAATTTGTCAACCATGTAAAAATTATTGTTCTACGATTAATTGCAGACTGAAAGCCACTCCGGATACAATTTTTTATTTTGTAGTAAATATTAGTTAGTGGTAGTAGAACACTAACGTTAGTTCATGATCAATGATGAGCGCTTTATTTCTTGTGAATTTTCATTGATTTAATTATATTTTGTTGCTATGTATATAGTTTAAAACACACTTACTGTATCATTCGCCTCGTATAACTGCTTCTATTCTGCTTCTATTCGCTGCCCACCCCTCCACCGTCTCTTTTTATTTAATTATTTATTTCATATTCTAGGTCTAACTATGTTACATTGCCTTTGACAAGCAATGATACATACTCTCTAAAAAATAACCGTTTCCCAGAAAACCAACGCAAAAAGGTTTGCGAGGCTCGGAAACCCTTTTCTTACTCTCGGGAACTGTTTCAAGGGTTTCCGAAAGCTCGGAAACC
>OENT01000380.1:64821-114579 GCA_900239685.1 Rotaria macrura | reverse complement strand
GGTTTCCGAGCTTTCGGAAACCCTTGAAACAGTTCCCGAGAGTAAGAAAAGGGTTTCCGAGCCTCGCAAACCTTTTTGCGTTGGTTTTCTGGGAAACGGTTATTTTTTAGAGAGTATGCGGACGCTCTCAACAGCTTAGCTAGTGCTCCGCCAACCTTTGATCATATACTACTAAACATATCAACTCGCTTGTGTGAACACAAAGTTTATTTCAAAATTCAACAGATGCCCTCGTCATCTCTGCTAGTGTGCCGTTTCTTTTTTGCGCACCGTTTGCTTTTCTGATGCTTTCCTACCCCTATTCATCATACTAAAATACTACTTACTGTTGCTTTTCACTATGTTTATTGCGAAAAAAAAAAATATATATACATAGTTAAGCTCAAATTCAGCATGAAATAACATGTTTGTTCTAAAATATAGAAATCATTTTTGAGTTTTGTCTATTCTCGTTAATCCCATCCACTTTCTCCAAATAGTTAATTTCTATTGTTATTGTCTGTTATTGAGCTTCTTCACACGAGAAAAAAAACGATTCTTCTTCATAAATATCGTCAAAATGACATTGATTGCAAACAATAGATCAAAGTAATTACAAAACGTATTTCATGAATTGTTTCATAGATGGAATGTTGATAGATTCTATTTGATTGTCATAATGTCCAAGTGATTAAATTTTCAAAAATCTTTGTTTGTACGATTATTATAACCATCGACAAGAACAACAGATAGAACAAATAAGATGAACGTAAGACGAATGAAGTCATTCAATTTGACCGAAAATTGATAATCGTTTATAAAAGTAAGAAAAAGGAGAACTCTTTTTATATTTTGCGGTTGTTTATTCTTCAGAGAGTAAAAGCTAAAGATTATCTTTTCGGTTTTGTTAATTCAATTGTCGATTTCTCTTGTTGATGCTACTGTTTTCGCCTTATTTTTTCTCTGTGCTTGGTTATCCTTTTTTGTTTTAAGAAATTAAGACGATGTTGAATTTGTTTGTGTAACTCTTTTGACAATTTAAAATAAATTTTTATTTTTTGGAAATTTGTTTTTTCTTTATTATTAATTTTTTGATGTCCAAAACTGTCACAAAACAGCTGAAAGAAGATTCGCAATTTTCGTTCTGTAAAAGAAAGCCGGGACGGGTGTTGAGGAAAAAGTAGAAAAGAAAAATGCCGATAGGATAAAGTCGAACGAAACGTCGGAAAATATCGAATGGGTAAATGTAGAAGAGGAAAACATAGAAATTCTAAAACGCTAAATGAGAAAAACAGAAAAAGGAAACTGTCCTAAATTGAAATTTTTAATAGTCTTAATAGTTAGAAGAATTTTAGCGGATCATATAATACAAGACAGTACAAAAGAAAAATTTTGGTGTATAAGTTTTATTTTCCTAATCAGTGCGATCCAAGCAATAATGCAATCCATTTAAGAGATGCTTTGATGTGGTTAGGTTGTTCTTAAAACTTATTTTAAGCTTATCGAATCTTCGTTGAAAAGCTGTTGTACTTACATTTGGACATTTTTGTTCTCAAGACTGTTCGTTCTATGTCTTTCACTGAAGCATTACCTTTTCGACATTTAACCAAGACAAAGCTAAGCCGTTGGATTCTGTCAAACCGTCTTAAAACCTACAAGATTATTCCAGACGTCAAGGGGAATCTAGTGATCTGGATTCCGACAAAACTTGATGAAATCCGGATCGGAATCCGAGTTACGGGATTTTTTCGACCTGGATAATTTCATTCTTTTGTTTCCTTTGGACATTCTCCTGTTCTTTAGTTTTGTCTTCTACATTTTCCTTTCCAGAATTTTTCTACGTTTTCCGTCAATTCGACCTGTACAAGTTTGGGTGGTTTTGAATAAAAGCAACAGAAAGAAAAACAAATTTTCTCAGCGTTCTATACATACTTTCGTTTGCTTCTGTTTTGTTACAGAACGATCCATTTTTCAAACATTTATCGTAGCCTAAATATTCTTCGGAGAAAAGAAAGGCGGGGGACACTTTGCGGACACATCGGAGCAATCAAAAAAATACGCCGGCTCAGCCTAAAACTTTCAGATATTAAAGGATGCATTGTTTCATACTACTCCTATACGGTAATGAAATAGTGAAGTGAAAATCGTATACCGATGATAGTGGTAACGTTACTACTCCAGTTTTTCATAACATCATAATAAAATAAATACTGCAGTATAAACGAAACAGTCTACCGTTAATTTCGTTACAATCATCATAAAGTGAATGTTTTTGATCTTTCAAAGCAATTTATGGATCATCGTTATACAAGGTATGTATATCGTTCTGATAACGTTGGCCAGGTCGAATGATATGGACCGTTTACATGACGCAGTTACACGGGCCGTAGTATCATTAAAATAGGGCCATATACGGTCGTATTTTCACAGTATTCGGCTCCTTATACTGTACTATTTCTGGGCACAGTAATAAAGGTTCGTATACTGAGAAAATACAGTCGTATACGGCCCTTTTAAACATGTTACGATCCGTATGACTGCGTCAAGTAAACAGTCCTTAACGGAGATCCTTTTTGATTGACCTGGGTGCTTGTAAGTATACAGAAATAAATATTCTTATTATTATTATTAGATCATTGTAATAAAGACGACGCAACATCTTCCCTAACGCTTATCATATTCGTAGACACAAGTTGATAAATGGCAGCAGCATCAATTGTCAAGATTTTTGCATAGTCTACGCATTAGCAGAGTAACATATCACTTTCAATAAAGATTTTGTGAATATAATCATGCTTCCATTCACACAGGTAAGTATCGACTTGGAGCGCCCCCTATGTATACGCGCACGTTGATAGAAAAATCATGAGAAGTGTCGTCGATCCAGAAAATATTCCTCAGGATTGTTTTATTTCACGTACGTGCAATCTATGGTGTTCGCATTGCTTATTGGTTAGTGAAATTGAATTCTTATCATTTCATCAGTATGATCATCAGTACTCATTTTCGTCAAACATGTGTAATTCTTTATTAATCACAATTAAAAAATATTTATCAAAATTTATATGATTTATTTGTGCATTTTTCATTTTACATACTATGAGGTACAATTTGTATCATTATAATTGATATAGTTTGAAAACTTGCCCTCAGTATACCATTTAGTATGAATGTATATCTGCTATGAACTCTCGTTACACAAGACTAATGATGAGTAATTATAAGATGCTTATCATTTTTATTATTGTATCTTCATTCTTTTCCTTTTGCAGCGAGGCGAGATCAAATAAAAACGACAGACAAGTAATATTTGTATTATATCCAATATCATTCAAATCTAATGCTTCTCCTTACGTTTCAAAACTCAATTCTTCTCCACTATACGAACATGTACAAACTATTAGTAGCAAAAAGTAAGAGCATACAAAATGAGAGTGTTTATAATGAAAATAAATTCTAGACTAGTTATATTGGCTAACTATAAACAAGATAGATTAAAAAGACATTGAGTAATATAACCATTAGTTTGATTGAGAAGAGAAAATAAAAATATGAATCCCAATATTGACGAAGAAATCTTTTGTAGTAAATGAATGATTGCAAGATCATAATGTTGTGATAACAAGACGAACTCTCGAATGGAAAGAATTCGATCAACGAAATCAAAATAGAAACTTTTTTTAACCTTAAGCAGTCCCCGTCGGTTCATAGAATGTCCTTTTAGAAAACGTCTATAGAGCCCACCAGGTCTTTTGTTGGTGTGCTGGGAAAATGTCGCAAGGAAAAATCCCCAAAGTGAAAAATAAAAAAATAATCATGCCTCTAGTATACGGCGATTCTAATCACATTTAGCTCATTATTTTTCCTTATGATTTTACTAGTGTAGAATTTTAGCTAGTATTGATATGGATGACTAACTATTGATAGAAGTAAAATAAAAGAGTTGAACGAAGAATTATTGTATAATTAAACTTGTACAGTCATTACTGAAGCTTTCATAATTTTAACTAATGAAATTCAAGCTAAATCTCCAGCTATTTCTTTTATAAATTGAGAAAAAGAAAATTCCCTACTGTTTGGCGATGAACTTACTTTGAAAATGAATAAAACAACAACGACTACTAATTATTGGCTATGCACTATTAATGATTGTGCAACAAAGTTCATACTGATTCAACTAATCTATTGATGAAAACTGTTGAGTCATAGTCATCTGCCAAAAAAAGAAAAACTTGTGGTTCGTGCAGTTCATGAAAAAATAACATTTTTTATTCTGTATTCTTTTGTAAAATTTTTCTCACTGTTAAAATTTCAACTTAATTTCATACAATAAAACATCCACTATATATTTCCAACTCTTTAAAATATGAATTGACAATGTTTCATGTCAGTATAATTTCTCGATATTTTTGCTCTTCCTTCTTTCGGCATTTCTACTTTTGACATTATGACGGCCAACCCTTTTGCTCAATGACGAGTCTTCGAGTTAAAATTTTGTGAATTCTATATCAATTATATCAACATTAGTAAATATTCTAATCTTGATGATAGCTAAAAAAATTGATAAATCATTTCGCCGAACGTTCTTGTTAGTTTTGTTTTATTGTTCTAGATGCGATTACACATTACTGATAGTTCTTGTATTGGTGAATCCACCATCACCTGGTTGCCTATTCTGAGTATTCTGCCAATAATTTGAAAATATAATGCGAGCTCCGGGCCCATTAGTATTCGACACTGGTGCAGATAGTTGCTTTGCTTTAGCTCGAGTATTAAATGGTGGTTGTGGTTTATAAGTAAGTTTAGCTAGTTCATCTTTTCGATGCTGATTTCGTTCCACAATGATAGCTTGCACACGAGCTATTTGTAGTAATATAAGAAGAATATTTTTAAAAACAAAAAAGTAACTTGTATAATCATGACTTCCACAACCAAATATGGCGTATAATCGCACAATTAGAAAAGGAATATCCATGAGAAATGTTGTTAAAAGCGAATTTGTTAATAGGGAATGTAACTCTTTTAATCTATCATCGGTTACTTCAGGCACATAAATTACGAATTGTAAACAACTTATTGACCATACGACTAGTGTTGCATAGACAAGACGTGAATTTGAATACAATTGAGGATATGATAGTAGACTAATAAAATCTAATAAATCCATGCCCGTTGCAAAATATTTAAATAATAACTCTGTTTTACCAAAATATGATATTGAATCTTGTTTAGGTAGTAATGCACGAAGTATAAGAAGAAGAAATAGAAAAACTTGAATTTCAATTTGTGACCATATATATTTGAAATTTTTTAAAAGTTCTTGAGGATTAATCAATGGTTTTTGATAATTAACATGATGAGCTGGAGACGGTGGAAAGAATATATTAACAGTTTTCCATAAGTCTTGCTTGAGTTGGTTGATACGATGTAATTCAAGTACCCATATAGAAGCGATCACTGTTGTCGAATACAGAAATATAAGAACTGAAAAGCCACGAAAATATTCTTTACAACGATAGCATGCAAAAGAAATAATAGCTTCAACGGCAAAGAATATTGTTCCAAACATTGGAATGAAATATAATTGTGTTTTAGCCTTGATTGTATAAAGAACATAAATAGAAAGGCCCATATGAATGGCACAAAGTGCATGTGCAATAATTAGACGAATAAAGCGGTGACGAACGATTGGTTGTTTTTTCATTTCTGTACGTTTATATATTTATTGATCAGTTGTCAATGAGTCAAACTGAGATTGTTGATTAATTTAACTTACGAATATTAATAAGAAATATTTGATCATTGATAAGAAATTGTATATTTATATAGTTCCATGATTTTTTTTCGTACGAAAGGTCTTCGTGGTATTTCATTTGTTCCATTTTCTATGTAATGAAGCGTTCGAATCTGACAACTACTTCGGTTCGTATTTTTTTCCTTTCTATATGAAAAAAGTATTTTTAATCGAAAAATATTAGTAAGCGAAAGAGAACGAAAGAAAAATAAATAAATTCGTTTATTTTCAGATAATAAATAAATAGTAAAAATCATAAAACTATGGATGAGAAAGATGCAAAATTGGAATAATGTCTAAATCATCATCAAATACTTAATGCTACAGCAGTGCCGATGCCAGATTTAACGCATACGAAACGAGAGAATGTATTAAAAATTGTTACGTTAAATCTCCTATATTGCATTCGATTAAATATGTTTGTAATAATATAGTTCTGCCTCTGATTGTAGAATATTCATACAGGACACCGTTATTATATCATGTTCCTCACTCAATAGACGTAGTTATCTATTCGAATATGAATAAAATACGATTTATAATTTTTCAACATTGACAAAAACAGCGTTCGAAAAGAAAATCAATTGATCTATATTCAAAGTAGCAACCAGATGACATTAGATTGATTTTATATACGTGTGAAACCATTAGATTTGAAAAATAGAATACCTTCATTAAATCATTGAAATATTCTCTGTCTGTGCTTCATTATTTTTTACCTTGTTTATCGTAAATCAGCAAGGACGGACAACACGTTTTCATAAGAAAACAATTCGATTGTCTGAATAACTATATCACTAATTCTTTTTTTGTTTGCTCGATGACTTTGATTAGTTAGGGAAATGTTATCATGATATAAAAATGAAAGATAAGACGAACAACATTCGTTCGCTTGATCAACACTGAAGGCTAACCTTATCACTTGTCAAAATAGTACTTTCAAATACTATGATTGTAATCAATTATTATTATATTCATTTTTTACTTGAGATTACTCCGTGATTTCGCATGTTGTTGTACATTGATTCTTTAATTTTGCCCTGTATTAGTTTTTGTATCGGAGTTTAATAAAAGACAATACTCCCAGCAATGCTATTGTGCAAGAGTGTATTCTAATGATTGAATTTCATCTCAGTTTATCACTATCTATTCCTGATTAAATTTTCTTTCTTATATATTTATTTATTAGAACGGCTAAATATATATTTTAGATACTTTTCATTGCTGTTATAAGCAACAATGATAAAAACAGCGTTGCTACAACATGCCGTTGTTAAATCAATCTTTTCCGGTGATACGCTCATTGTAAACCCTATAACAGGATTTTTATCAGTGAATGAAAACGAACAACAAATATCTTTAAATTATATAAAAGCACCACGATTAGCTCGTCCACCAAGTGATACCAATGAAAGTGAATTATCTATCGATGAGCCGTATGCATTCGAGGCACGTGAATATCTACGTAAAAGATTAGTTGGCCATGAAATTTGTTATACAGTCGATTTTCATGGAAAAAAATCGAATCGTCTTCTATGTACAGTCTATTTAGGAAAAGATGAACAAACAGGTGAAAATATCATCGAGTCATTAGTATCCGAAGGTCTTGTACAATTACGCGGACAAACTGGCATAAATGCTAACGATGTCAACTATCAACGTTTAACTATTATTAACGAACAAGCGAAAACGAATAAACGTGGATTGTATTCAGACGAACCATTAAATATTCACATTAGAAATGTGACATGGACGTTAGCCAATCCTAGAAATTTTTTCGACTCATTTAAAATATTGCCAACATTCAATGCAATTGTAGAAGTCATACGCGATGGTAATACAGTACGTTGTTTACTATTACCATCGTATCACTTAGTAACTGTAGAATTAACCGGTATTAAATGTCCGTTGATGAAACGTAATAATCATTCAACGAGTGAGCCCTATGCTGAAGAAGCTAAACAATTTATTGAAAAACGATTACTACAACGAGACGTTAAAGTTCTATTGAATGGAGTTAATAATCGAAATTTTCTTGGAACTATATTACATTCGAATGAAAATATAGCATTAATTCTATTAAAAGAAGGTTTAGCTAGATGTGTTGATTGGACTTTAAATCTGTTGGATCAGAATTCGAAAGAAAGATATCGCACTACAGAAACACATGCAAAAGATAATCACTTAAAAATTTGGCTCAGCTATATTCAAGAACCAATCTCTATAAATTATGATATTAATGATAGTATTACTACTCAAACGGAGTCCCTTGGAGTCAATGACTCATCATTTCAAGGACAAGAGGTAAAAGTTTACGAGGATAACGAATGGATGATACGAATAATCATAAGAACACGTTGAATTCTAGTTCAAAAGTTTTACACTCGGAGACCGTTGCTTAGATTTGGATTCTGCCGGGTTCTTAATACTCATAATCATGAGCCAATCATTTAACACTGATTCCCAAGCTAAAGTATTCTTTCTATCGACAAGGATGTTATCTCAAGAAAAGTTTGGAATCAGATACAATTTCTTACAAGTTTAGAATCAGAAGTATAAACTTAACTTTTTGTTGTGCATGTTATCGAACTGGAATGGGTGACGCTTAGGGAACTGCAAAGTGATCCCGGCCCCTGGTGCCGGTCTGTGGCCTGGTCCCGCGGGATCAAATTCGGGACCGAAAATTTTTTTTGCGGGACAGGGACCAATAAAACCTGGTCCCGCAGTTCCCTAGTCACGCTGCTTTTTACTAGAGCATGTACGAATAGTTTTCAGTTTTATATGTTTTTATTGGCTATAGTGCCACTCATATAGTTATGCACTGGATAACTTGACAAATAGGAGCATCAATGATTATTTTCTTCAAGATTAGAAATGTTCATTGAGAATTGAAATTTTTCGAAGATCTACAACTAAAAAGAAACCGACGATTTCATTTTTTCAAAAAGAATCTATAAATACTAAGTCTTTCGGATGCCCGTCAAAAAATAGACTTCAAATTGAATACCGCTACAGTGAAAACTGTTTACATTACGTAACTAATCCATCGTTCAATCAATTAGAATATAAAATCTAACGATCGAAGTTCATGATAGCATGCGAAATCGTTTAAGCATCAAGCAAGAATAAAATGAATTCAAAATTCTCTAATGGATCTCAACAACGTTTAGTAGCTTTAATGGAAAGAGTACAATGCTATCACTACGATGAAAGCCCTATGTCAAAAATGTCTTAGAGCCATCAACAATACTAACAACGGTTCAAAAACGAGTACTTATGACTATTGAAAACAGTTTTGGCGGCTACTCAATAATTCTATATTGGTAGATTAAACATTCTTATCTACCTGTCGATCCTTGGTTGACGGTAGGGATGCACTTTCGAGTATATCGTTAAGACCGATGAAAGCCGGTAAGCTGATGAAGAACCTAAGGTGAAGACCGGCTTCATCTATTATTCAAACGAATCTCTGTTAACATAATCCAGCCATGTTATGCACCGGCCTTCACCGTAGGATTTTCGTATTCTTACCGGCTTCACCGTTTTCTCACCGGTGCATTCCTAGTTGACGGAAAACGTCGAATACATTTAAACATGTCATTGGTAGATTTCAATTGTTTTTTTTTTCTTGTATTGGTCCATCTTCAATGAGCACATTTAATGCTTCATTGGATAAAGAAAATTCCGTAACCTTTAAGATATATAAAGTTATACTGACCGAGACCTCAAGTTTTGGCAGTAGTTCATAAGTAATTCGAATGTTGGATCTCCATTCAATAAATTTAAAAAACAATATGCTACATTTTGAACATGTAGTAATTCAACTTGATACTGATCCATTTGTGTCAAGATAATCAACAAAACCTTCTCAAATCCGATTTGATATTCTGTATGACAAATTTCTCATGAAAAAGAATAATATCCATACTACTGTGAAGGTTGTCTTGCCATTCTTTTTATTTTAAATTATTAAAGCATAGCATTTATCATGTATTACAAGAATAGACTAATCGTTTCAACGATTTCCATTCCTAGTTAACTATTCATTTCGATAGTCTCCGCTTTCTAATCTGCTTGTAAAAAGTCTTTACACAAAGTCTTTTTTCTTGGTCACAGTCAATGTATTTATAAGAAGATATTCAGTGTTGTTTTGAGTTTGACTAGTCGATATTTTCAAAATAAAAATGAAAACTAAATGTGTTGAAAGGTTTCACAACTCTATAACGCTCACGCTACATGATACAAAGTCCTATGGTACAATTTATTAATTTGAATTACATCCGTGAAAAGTTTACTGCATTTTTAAGTGAAGGTGGTCTTTTTTCCGATTTTGACTGGACAATGTGCTAGGAGTACCATCGAAATTGAGATATTCACATTTTTCTCGATGCTATTTTCTACTGCGTTCTAACTAACTACAAAAAATGTCGCAAAATCGATAGAATCTAAGTTGAAGAATTAGATAAAGTATTATTTAAAGCTCCTACTCTGAATGGCAAATTATTTTCAATAGATTTTTTCTATCACTTACTTTCCCTTGTTGATTAATAACATCTTTGCAGAATAGAACATTGCGTACAAATAAGAGGAAAGACTAGTTTAACTGATTGCTCTGACTTACTATATTAATCATACATCGTAGAGACTTCAAACGTTTTTGAAAATCATAAATTTGAATAATAGAATGAATGACGGGTCACGCAATGAAACGGACATTAGTTTTGCTTTAGTATAAAGAATTCCTAGTCTAAAAGAAGCACTTCAACGAAAGAAATACAATGGCTGTGATTTTAATCGATGAAAATGAGATTGGCGGATTTTTCAAGTCACTGGACTGAAGTTTAGATACTTTTTCTATTATAACCCATTTCGAAGTCTGAAATCTATTGTATTGTCAAGAAATAGCACCTCATAGGAAACAAACGTTTATCACTTCTTTTTAGATATTTATTTATAACTAAATAACCACACGTCATAGTAGATTTGAGAGGATATATAATTCAAAATAGTGTCGAGTTTCAGTTCTACCCAAGTAGTTCAGATCGTGTTCAATTACAGCTCAATGTCTGAAAAAAATGAGTAAATATCCTGGAATCTTTTAGTGAAAAATCGTTGAGCATATATTTTGTGCAAAGACTTTTTACACGCAGGTTATTTTCTTTTTAAATTTTCTTCCTTCGACGTTTCTCACCAAGACCATCCTTCTGACTTACTAATATAGTTTTTGAATGATAATTTGCGACAGAAGTACTATACAAAACCAAATTGTCATAACAGGATCTAGATGTTGAATGATAACAGATAGCACCAGCACTCAACATTCTCACAACCATTTTACTTTGATAAGGAAAAAGAAAATGAATAGGTTGAATTCTTTTTTTTTTTAAATTTACAGGCTAAAGTCTTAGAAGTTGTCAATGGTGATGCATTAATTATTCGTGATATTCGTAACAATAGTATTAAAAAAATATATCTGTCTTCGGTTCGTGCACCGCGTGCAATTAATTTTGAAGAAAAATCTACTAAAAATGATTCCAATCGTAAACGAGAAAAAATCAAACGGCCACTTTACGAAGTCTCATATTTATTTGATGCACATGAATTCCTTCGTAAACGTTTAATTGGTGAAACTGTATTTGTTGTGCTCGATTATATTCAATCGGCAAATAGTGATTATTCGGAGAGAACTTTCTGTACTGTTTATATTAGAAATATTAATATTGCTGTAAGTTTAATTTCCGAAGGCTTAGCAAAAATTGTGAGACATCGGCATGATGATGAACAGCGATCGTCTCGTTATCGTATGTTATTAGTTTTTCATTTATTTTCATTGACTAGTATTTGTTTTCTTTTTTTCTAAATTTTATTTCATTAGACGATCTTCTCATTGCTGAATATCAAGCTGAAAATTTTGCCCGAGGTTTATTTTCTCGCCGAGTTTCTCTTTACAATATCGTTGATATGACTAGTGATGCTAATAAAAAAAAAGCAAAAATTTGTCTAATTTCTCTTCAACGTAATGGCTCTATGGAGGGTGTAGTTGAATATGTTGCGAGTGCTTCTCGTTTTCGAATACATCTATTAAGAGAACAATGGATCATCTCATTTTTCTTGGCATCAATCAATTGTCCACGTGCTGAACCATTCGGCGTTGAAGCCTTGTCTTTTTCCAAAGAACATTTTTTACAAAGGCATATTTAAATTTTCCTATTAATCAAAAATATAGTCTGTTACGATTTTCTTTCTCTAGAAATGTTTTGGTTGAAGTTGAAAGTATGGATCGTCATTGTAATTTTATTGGTCGTATGAAAACCCCTGATGGACAGTCAGTAGCGTTGATGCTGATTCAAGCAGGTCTTGCTAAACTACACGATTCAGCATACAATGCGCCAGATTATAAACAATTATTAGAAGCAGAAAAACAATCCCAAAATCAACATATTGGCGTTTGGATTAATTATGAAGGACCAATAATGCAAGAGAGTGAAGTAGAAAATAATCCTGAAGGTATTTATGTGTGTAAGAGGGATGCATCAGTCTCGATCGGCATCCAGATACCCCAGTCCGATCGGTATTTAGTCAGCCAATGAACTTGTTTAATATTCTATAGAATTTTGTATACAGTCCAACAAGACTAATGCATCCCTTGTATAAAATGATTTTTCCTCGATTAATGAATTCCTGTTTGTTTTCTTTTGCGGAATACAAGATAAAACAGTTAAAATGAATTTTTCTGATCCCCGTCTTCTTTATGGTGCTGTTACATACATAACATCGGATTTGAAAATTTATCTACAATATTCTGAGCAACGACAAAAAATCGAACAATTACAAATTGACTTACAAGAAACTTTCAGTCAAGCAAAACCTACTGATGGATATAAACCAAAAACAGATGTATTAGTGGCTGCATGTTATACAGTCGATAATGAATGGTATCGTGCCCGTGTTGTAAAAAACAAAGGAAACAATCATCTATTGGTTTGTTTTGTTGATTATGGTAATATAGAAGTGATGACTGACTTCAAACGATTTGCTAAATTACCTCCTGGTATGTAGTTTTTGTTTTCTATAACTAAGTTTGATACGTAGAACAAATAACGAGAAATTCCATCCATTTTTAAAATTAACATTTATGCATACCTAAGAAGGATGAGTTCAATTAGGGTGTGAAGTATCGATTTCATGAATCTCTCTATTCGAATTTTACTCAGATAGAGAGATCTTTACATTCTCATGTTTGTTTTAGACTTTACACAATTAGCTGACCAAGCTCACGAATTTGAATTAGCTTATGTACAAATACTGTCTAATGAAGACGATCGAAAAGTCATTAGAAATGCTTTACAAGATGAAATAGGCAATGATGAGTTTTTAATAAAAGTTGAATACTGTAAGAGTAAAATCGAATACATATCACTTTATCATGCGAGTACTGGTGAAAATGTGCTAAAAAAATTAGCTGAACAGGGTCAAATTATAATTGAAGAAGAACCTAGTCATCATCAAAGAAACTTCACACAATTATATGAAGACTTAATAGTAGCACAAACAGCTGCTAGAAATGCATGTCGTGGTCTTTGGCAAAATGTAAAACGAATAGAAGGTAGTGATGCAATCGAGTTCAACTGTATTGGACATAAAAAAACCAATGAATTTTGTTTGAAATTTTACGCTTAGCAAAAATTAATCTTGACTCAACTATGTCTACGTATTTATATATGATTGGAAATAAATCAAGCAGAAGATATTTCATAATTATAATATATTTTTGGTCTTGTTTTTTGTATGCAATGTAAATTTTAAAGAAAGTTAGTCTATTTTTTCTCTTGATTTAAGAAAAATTATTTATTTAAAGATTCATATTTGTTGATCAGCAATTTTGTCGGTAAGGTCGAGGGTCTATGAAAGAAGAAGAGAAACTACTTGTTTGCCTTGGAATGGAAAGAGAAAAATATGTTTTTCATGCCATTAGGGACAAGGTTGAAATACTTTTTTTCTCTCTTGTCATTCACACATAACTAAGATGAAGAATGAAACGTAATTTTTAATTAATATCAATAATACCTGATCATTTTTATGTTCTCTACGAAGATAAAAAAACTAAGTAATAATTACCTATGTTATGTCATTGGTGATTATCTATTTTGTTATTTTCATATCTTGATTGAACTTAGAATATATTTATTTTATCGATATACTCGCTTATTCTCGTTCTCCCTCCTCTCTATCATAGTCATGTAATCAACAGGTCATCATCTTTACATTCATTATTTATATTATCTAGATGTATATATCTATTGATGCATGTAGGTGTACATGCAATGCTCGCATACTATTCTGATCGAAATGCTATAAAACAAGAGCAACAAGCGAGCGAGCAAGCGGAGAAAAAACGAAAGAAAGAACAAAAATAGAAAAGTGGGACTCAAACCGCACATACATACGCACACATACATATAACATTTTCTTCTTCATTGGTTCGTCTCACTTTTCATCAGCAAGTATTAATTCATACAGAAAAATGGCTCACGTTAAACAGTGGCAGTCAACAACAGCATCATCGAATATCAGTCAACTTTTAGCAGCAGAACAACGACTTAGTCGTCTACATCGTTTATTTAAGAAAAACTTTAATGTTACTGAACCATCTCTTATACTTGAACCTTATTTATTTCTAGGCAACTGTATTTCAGCGCATGATACACATCGCCTATCGAAATTAGGCATTCGCTATATTCTCAATGTAGCTATTCGCGATGTTGAATTATGTCCCTATTATTCAAATGATATACGTACGCTTACCATTGATCTTCGTGATGATGATCGAGAAAATATCATACGAACTTTCGATCAAACATTTGCTTTCATTGATGAAGCTAAACGCAATAAATCTCGTGTACTTGTTCATTGTAGTCATGGACAAAGGTAAATAAATGATTACATGAAAAATTCATAAGAATATGAAAATTATGTGTATTATTTCTAATAGCCGATCACCAGCTATTGTCATTGCCTATCTTATGCGTACGTATAACGTCTCACTTGAACAGTGTCTTAATCATGTTGTCAAAGCGCGTCCATGTGTTCTACCCAATGATGGTTTTCTAAAGCAATTGATTCTTTTTGACCGTTTTCTTGTTGAGAGACATCGAAAACGACAAGAGGCTGCTCTTGCCAAAGCTCAGAATACAGCACCAGTAACTGAAATACCAATACATCATAAACCATCGGTTACACCACAGCCAGCACAATCCACAGCCCCTGTAATCTTACCTCCATCAGAATCTCCGACAAATGAAACTTCGAATGGAACACATTTATCATCTGTTGATTCATCGAGTTTAGGACAAACGTCTACATCGAGTGTTCAATCGTTAACCAGTGCTGAGTCAATACACATAATTCCGATTCAAGTTGAACCGAAAACATCTGTTCCAGAAAAGGTCTAGATCTTTTGATATAGTTTATACTTCATGTTATATCTTTTTCTTTTCAATTACTTCATTCAGATTAAACCAACAGTCGTTAAACCGATACCGAAAAGAAATGAACCTATTGAACAAGAAGCAAAAAGTGATGCTAAACAATTAGTTGAAAAAGTTGCTGCCATAGATTTAGAAACGGCGACCAGTAAAACCAATCGTGAATTATTAGCATATGCTCATGCAACATCAAATAAGAAACGGCCAAATTGTTTTTATACGAATATTGTTAAAGAATCTCCTTCGCCAACATTTCGATCACAATCAGCTCATGCGGGTCGTATCCAAACAAATAATTACAATTACTATGCACATTTATCTACGGCTGAGCCATATGAATTTGTTACCTACTATTCTAAACCTGACCATACATTCCAAGAACGACCACGAACTAAATATATCACAGAAATCTATGATAAAGCAACGAATCGTTTTATTCCAACAAAATGTTGATATAAACTTCTGTCGTTTTTTTTTTCTTCTAAATTTTACATGTATGTGCATATTTAATAATACAGATAGGGGGGCTATTCGGTATGTTGTCTAAAAAATAGAGCACTGAAGCGTTGCTATTATTTTATTTCAATACACTTATTCAAGGCTCGACATTGACTGTCTCACCTTCGATAACCGATTGTTTTATTCAACTATAGGAAGCAGTTATGAATAATATGTGTTTATGAAAGACTGTTTACAATGAATTGGACCTTGTTTACAGATAATGGAATAAAGAATAAGTTTATTTGAGAAAATAAAAATGTACACCCTTTTTTTTTCAAATATGCACAATACCGTATCGAAAGACACAATCGAAGTTCGTAATAGTCTTCGATAAAAACACAAAAAAATTTACTAGCTACAAGTGATACAGATCTGTCAAAATAATGATCAACAATTATATAATTTGATAACATCGTCAACGGTTGCATAGGGAAAAAAGCATTAATTATAAAAAAATGAGCACATAGTTATAAGTAGATGATATTATGACATTTGATTTACGATCATAAACCAGAATAGATAGCCTAAAACGCGACACTGAACCTTGATATGTTAGAACGGCTCGATTCATTCAATTTATGGTGAGATATGCCTCGTAGGTTCATTCACATCCAAGAGCTAGTCTTTTTAGGAGTACAACTCTCTCACATGTAACATTAATGTAAACAATTTCTTTCAAGAACAAGTTATTTTTTTCTTCTTCTAAAAAAGGCAGAATTGATACATGCTAAAATCAGTCTTTAATATTTCGAAAGAAAAACATTGCCAATGAGTAATAGATAGAGAATGATTCAATACAGCATTAATCATTACACGCAATCATCGATGATTATTTTTCATGTTCACTAAAGATTCATCTATTTGATATAATATAGCGTTATATATTTCACTTTTTATGAAGATAATCTAAACATTGAATGTTTCCTACTGAATAAAATCTACTCGTTCGCAACAGATTCTACATATCAAAAATTTAGTCGAATCTTCATCTCGATCTTTATATTATTCAATGATTTGTTTTGCTAGAATAAATACATGTGTGTCTTACAAGTTGGTAGAAATATCAAAAATGACTATAATTATTTGTTGAATATGCATAACTGATTTGTGGACAACATTTCTTTCTTGTTCGCACATTACTGATTTAGTTTCGTCGCTCTATCGTTAGAATCTTCAATCAGAGTCACTTGTCGTTGAGCGTTTTAACATTAATATCGTTGATGATAAACTTGACATGTCAGATGGCGTCAAAAATTGATAATTACATCCATCAATTTTTATTTCATTTATTTGTGGTAAGTAGTCTTTCATCAGAAAAAAAACGAGGGAATGATTATATTGATGAATGAGAGATGGGGTGGGGTATAAGAGAAACGTATATTTATTTCATAACTCATTTAGTATCGGCCCATTACTCATGTCATCATTTTTGAAAGCGAATTCATTAACGCACTAGTAGAAGTTCTTTTATAATACTATTCATTGAAAGAATCATTGCAAAAAATTAACAGATTTTGTCATAATGACAGTGTAAAATATTCTTTCTCTTTTCTCTATGTTTCTTTCGTACGATGGATTCATGAACGTCATGTGTTGCATAACAACAGAATCTCAAACAATAAACAAGTCAAAACAATGCTTAGATAACATGGGCAGCATTTCTGCACTCACAGTCCAACGAAATGAATGCATGATTTTTGATACTTAAGAAAATGCTTATACTTATACTTATACGCGTTCTCGTAAAATAATATCATATACATATATATATTTTAAGTTACAAGTAAAACAGCATATAGTGCCATCTATTGAGATATTTCTTAAATTATAGTCAGCTTGCAAGCTTGAGCACAAATACAGCAGTTTACAACCCGTCCAGCGATACGTGCAGCAAGTATTTCCAGCATAATCAAAGTGTACAAAACCCTTGTTAAGTCTCGAGTGCACGCGGCTGACAAAAACAAAATGTACACAGAACACTGTCTTCAAAATTAACACGTTGTGTTCTGTCGAAAAATCGGTTTTTGATATGAGTTATCTAATATGAATGGATGTGAAAAGCTTACTTTACATGATAAGTCCTCTGTTCTTCATGTTTACTATTATCGACTAGTGCTGCTTTTTCTATTTCTTTCTTTCTTAGAGTATTCACTATTTTTTGCCTCGTTTAACATGAAGCGAATAGATTGTGTTAACAGATATAAAAATGTACACGTTTTTTTTTCTAGACTACCATCCATTTCGATATATACGCTTTGACACGTTTTGGTTATAAAAGTAAAGTGAACCGATACGTTTTGTTCAATAAACCAAAGTTCACGAAACCATTTTGGTTTTTAATTCCCTTCGAAATGCTGATGCAATCACTGTTTCTGATAGTTGATGTACTAAGCAACAGCAAAATGTACAGAGCATCTGGTGTTTCTGATTTATACTTTGTCTCTAGAACCATACCAGCTATATGGGATAGTATTTTGTAACCTCTGAATTATGTTTGTTTAAAAAAGGTTTTGTTGTTTGTTCAATGTTTCATTTGAAAAGTACCGTGTCATATCACGCAGATAATTGAGAAATGAAAAAGAAAAAATATCATGACTGTCATGGATTTCATGTCAGAAACACGAAAAACATGACATATCGGATGATGAAATCGATATTATTTTTCGTGTATTTCGATTCCCATGCATGATATTGAAATGAAGGAAAAAAATGTCGTTCTCCTCGATTTAATGACATTTTTTTCATTTTTCCAGTCTCTGTGTGAAATAATATGTCTGTATCTCGCTAATGCTCATGATGAAACGCAACAGAGGTTCGATCGAACAATCGAAGGAAGTCCTAAAAACTTCGATTTTCTACGGATTCAGAAAAATATATCAGAGGACTTTGGCTAAATTCGGAGAAAATTTTTCTGCAAATTTCTTCGTAGTCTTAGAGATCTTTCTGATAAATTTCTTCGGAATCGAAGAAAATTACACAGCGAGAATTTTATTTTCTGAGCAGTTAATCAACGAGGCCCCTAATACGCCATTCTTTCTAGTTTTTCTAGTATGAATTTATATTCACTATTATATAACAAACATTATTTTTGGTTTTAATATAAACTCAGTTTCATTACAATTGGTTCACTATGACTGCAGAATTAAATTTGATACCATCAGTATATACATTCGTTAGGATTCTAATGAGACTAATGATATTCGAGAAAATTGAAGCTTTTTTTTTCCTATTGAAATTTTAGAATTAATTCTTCTTTCTTCTTCTTATAAGCACGTTAGATGATGATACAGTGCCATACCGCTTGAATCAGATCGAAAAGTACAGGTCTTTTTCGGTTATTTTCATGACCAACAGGTATTCTCTGTATTACCGGTATATTTCAACGTCAATAGCGATAGGTAACTACGAGTTCACCACTGCCCATGAAAATGAACGACGATTTCGGATCCACTCAGAACGACGTGTGACGCGTGTATTTATTTGTTTTCTATTTTTCACAGATCAAATTATGTTTCTCATTTAATAAAAAAAATGCGAACATACCATTTTATTTTTTAGATTGAGAAAAATTACTTAGCTTTCAAAAGAAAATCGTGATAATGTCAATTCTGACTGAGTTATTTAAAGACAGGCCATTTCTATAAGTTAGTGTTTAGACAGTTCATAATCGACGTTTGTGCACAAGCGAACAAGACACAATTTAAGCGTATCTTCGTATCGATTAACTATGCTATAAGAACATTTGTTCAATTCATGACTAGACTTTGCTACTTTTCTAGGTAATGTACTGAGCTCAAAATAATTATATACTGGAAAAGTTTCAGTAGAGCAGTGTGAAAATTCTGAGTTTTTTTACTGATCTCGAAAACAGTTTCAGTATCTAGAATTGTATATGTGCCAAGCGCGTTCGATTTATTTGAAAAAATCTATTCAAGCACATTAATTTTCTCTGTGCAGTATATTCTTTTAGCGATAGCACATACATGAAAATATAATTCTACCAAATTAATAGCATTTCGTAGGGTCTCTATCAATTTCTTGTTGTATGCCGAGTGACAATGATTGCTATTTATTGGTCAAAAAAAGGATTCGAACCTATGGGATTATTTTCACACCAAAGTTGAATCCAAATATAATTCATATAGCTAACAACTCCTCTATGGAGTCCTATCATTCAATCAGGACAGACTTAAGGTGGCCGATACCTGTGCCTCTAATATGAACTATGCAGAGCGATATTTCGAATGGTTTTCTATATTGAAAACCTTTCACGACCCTTTTCCTTTCGAGATGATTTACTTGTCTTGATTCCATCACTGCTATTTGCATAATCTATTTGAAATATGATTGAATTTTATTTCTTCTACTCATTCAATGCAACTAACTTTACCAGTACTACTTCGCTTCTTATCAATGTGTATTGCTCGCAGAAATAACTATTAGTACTGATCTGAGTCGAATGATAGAAAATGGAATAATAGATTATCACATTTCTATTTGTGAGATATCTCGACGTAGAGACGTGCAATACAGAAAAGAGTTAGTTCTGATACGATCTTCAACATACGTACTGAAATATTTTCAACAAGTTACACAAAAGTAATCTGCTTCAGTAAAGTCAAATACTTATTTATGAGACATTTATATGACTGAAGAGTCTTTGCAACACTGCACAATGTTTCCAAAGGACTATTCAGTACCCGAAATTTTCTGTGACATACTAGTAGCATGTTACTCTAGCAGTCGAAATTCCGAAAAAAACGCTTAAAAACAATGCCTTTTACTTGTTTCGTTCAACGCGCTCCACACAGTCAAAAATGTCCGAATTTTCGCGTTTTAACAAGTTATAAATTGACGCATCCTCTAGCATTCAGAAATGCGAAACTGAACCGTTTAAATGCGTTGCTGATTTCGGAGCGTTGAAACGCGTTTAGCGAAAGAAAAAAAAATTGTAGACACGTATCAAGTTTGTATTTTCTTCATTATTGAGAATGCATTATAACGAGTTGCTCTGTATGTTAGTATAGATTCGACCAAAGGATCTTATAATTAGAAGACAGTCAACTTACGATTATACTAGACTTACGCGTTACAAGATATCTTAAAATTTACTACTGATATTGAACGAACATTCCGGGAGAATAACTTCTACAAGTGCAAATCTTAACGAATATTTAGTCGATATTTTATTGTTTCATTGAATAATCAGTCTTTTTCGTTCAGTTCCAGTTAATATCTATCAATAAATTTTAAAATTTTTTATTAAAATGAAATATAAAGCAACAAAATGGCAACTTCACAGGTGTTGACACATCGTTGCTCTTCTTCGTTTGTGATTTTTGTGAAGCGGAGTGACAAAGGAAGGAATAGGACAGTAATACTGGACGAGCTGAGTTACAGTTCATCTGCATCTATACCATAGGTTAATTCTAGTGTGAAAATGCATTGATTTCTGAAAATTCATCAATTAGATGCGTGAAAATGCGTTATGGCGAGATCAACTCGTTTATACGCGTTGTCTTCTTTTTCCTGTGAACTGAACGACTTAATCACGTTCTTTCTCTGCCTTTTTTTCCTTCAACGCATTAAAATACCGTCTTGGCGTTTTTGTGACTGCGTGGGTACTTTTAAATGAGTGGACAATCACTTGGGTCCATTTGTGCATCTCGAAAAGTCGTTAACTCATTCACACATTCAAGAATTTACAATAAATATTTACTTTTATTTGAAATCTACCAAGCTTTGTAAGTTTTTATGAGCATTTTTCTAAAGATCATATTGACCTTGAATCTGATATTGAAGTCATCGATGATTATGCAAATTTAGTTATCTATGCTCGTCGTCAATGATCTTGACATCGTTCTTTCCAGATTTTTTTTCTCTTGACAATACTACTTGGTTGATTTTATCTCATTTTCTGTCTTGAATCCAACATGTTTATTATCTGACTACGAGTAAGTCATACGAATAATTGATTTAAATAAATAACAAGCAAGAAAATTGTATTGTCTTCATCTGTATCATTATGGTCAATAATAATTGAGAAATTGTGTAGTACTGATGACGGTGTCTTCCGAAAGCTCTAATATCAGATAGAAAAACTGTTAGCACAATCCCTACGAAATTAAAATGTGAAACACATTGTATCAGTTTTTATTAATCCTTCAAAAGTACTTTTTTCTTCTTTATGCTGGTACATGTTACTTCAACATTTCTTACTTATCAATATAGAGCCTCAACAAGGAGTTCCTCCTCTACTACACATACTGGAAAAAAATTTGTGGAAGAGAAGCGTAAAATTTCTACTCGAGACACTTTAAGAATCCTTTCAGATCGTGTTTCACGAATGGACCCATAAATATTCCTGAAGATCCATCTTCACTATTGGATAGTTTCATTTACCTACTGTTGATACACCCAATCGAACATGGCTTGAAAGGAATGTTTGCTGTTCATTTACGAGAATATAATAACTATTACTTATTACTACGTAAAAGTAAATACATATTTAGATAAGTTTACACAAAGACATAGCGTGATCTATCTTAAAGAATCAGCAAGCATCTTTTTGCTTTCCTGCTAAAAGAAAATCTCGATTGAATAAATCCCAGATGGCTCACAAGCAATTTCATATAAAATGGCATAAGCAGAATATCAATTTGTAGTTTCTAGAATAAAACACTTACATATGTGTCGGAGTTGACTTAAAAATTCAGTTGCCTTTAAAATACAACTATTTGACTTTAAAATTTATTTTAAAGTCAACTGAATTTTAAAGTCAACTACGACACATGTTTTAGATTCCTATTTCTGAAGTTGTTTTTCACTATAAAATTTAAACGTCGGAAAGAAAGATGCAATACTGAGTCTTCCTACTTTTCTTTGAGCACTGATTGGTTCTCAGTTAATTAAAACTCGGTCAAGAAGTACTTTCAATAGAAATCAAAATTTGCATCCTCGTGATTTCTGCCATTTACTGCTCTGTCCTAGTAGAAGCTTATGTGTTGTGTAAAATTACCGATTCGAAATTTCATAAAGATGTTTTATGACTGATTCTTAATAAAACAATTTTCTCAGCTCTATTTTCAAATGCAAAACATATTTTCAATGCTATATAAAAGCTGATTGATTACTACCTGCCGCTGCAACACATACCCATGATGCGATAACGAATTCTAATTGGAATAGTTTTCTTTTATATCGTACAGCTGCTACTTGGGTCCATCAATTTTCAAGTGAATGGTAGTCGATCGATATCTATCACTAAAGGGATATCGTCCGCTATTCGCCATTAATCAACAACATGCTATGATTCTGTTGTGAGCCTGATAAACGACAGTCTTCATATAATAGTATATTGTTTATATTTAGTGATCACATGTACTATTCGTTTTGAATCCTCAAAGAAATTATTGAAACATGTACATGACAAATAAATGTTGTCAACTACCAATGGTATAAGAGGTAAAGTATTATCCGATGTAACTAATTCAATACTACAGAAATAAAATCAAGAAGACGATCGATACAATGAAACTTTGTAATGAACATCATGGAGACTACTTCGAAAATTTGCTATATAACAATTAGCAATTTTTCATAATATAGTAAAAGCATTATTAAATCTATGTCAATTGATATTGTCAATGAATAATTTAGTGTTCGATCGTCAGCTGTCTGATGCCAGTTCCATTGCAAATGAGGATTTTAAAAGAAAGCACCTACAAACACATTTACTCGTAGATGAAGATTTAATTTTTATTACCCATAGTTATAATTCATATAAATATATATGGATATTTATGAATTATAATTAAGGTAACAAAATTTAAATTACTTCTATCAGTGATGGCCATATCACCCCAGTGGCAAAATGTTGGCTTAATACGACAATTCAAAACTTCATGGATTTGCACAAGATCCAACTATTCATAATTCTAATATTCAGGGATATGATGAATCTCATGGATTCATACCAACAACTTTAATTTAGTACACTGATATCAGGGAATTTCGAGAGGTTTTTCGAAAATCGGCAGTACACTGGTGCGGGAGTCTTCTCTTTCCTAAAGCCACGGCAGATTCTCACCGATAGTGAATATCAATGATTTCTATCTATTCCTATCGTTGTGTGAAAACATTAAATATGACGTCTAACCGCAGATAATTAAAACCAAATCTGTTTCTATTATACAGTAAGTGTGGCTCAAGTTTCGTCGTTTATTTTCTAAGTGATATACAATAAGCAGCTGAATATAAATTTATATTCGAACTCGAATTAGGGATTTTACGGCAAATATAGTAGTAGTAGTACAAGTAAATAAATTACATCGAAATTCATTTTCAGTGTGTTTCGAGTGAACTACGATTAGATGATGGCATGCCCACTAAGTTTGTATTCGCCTGACGGACTAGATCCGGTTAACCCTAGTTTGATCGAAAGAAAAAATGTCGAAAACAATGAAGAGGTGTCTCAATGGGGGTGAGGGGGTTCATCACTTCATACACTATGATTTTCAACGTTTGTATCTTTCGACATCTCTATAATTTTCATTTTCGATATTTTTACTTTCGACATTAGGATAAATCCGAATGTCATTTGATTCTTGATAACTTTTTTTCTACAGTTAACTTACAAGAAAATAACGGTTGGGATAGTTGCGTGAATATTCTCTATGATTGGTCTCTTACTTGATCATGTGATGATTGATTAATCCTGATACACTGTTGCATGCGAATGCTTCATTTTCTTCATTGCATGATACCTAAGAAGAATATGTATTGAAAGCATTTATAGATTATCGTGCTGTTAAACATTAGATGTTCACGCTATTTATGTTAATTGTTTTGGATTTTGATAATATCTTCGATTAGCGCCATCTCCGTGTTTCATCATACAGTAGTTGTGTTATAATCGAAAGCAGTAGAGGGCGACATCGATTAACATTTCTGAACATGATCAGTTTAATATTTTTTACAACTAGGAATTCAATGTCCATAATTCAGTACATGTTTATTTTAAATTTCGAAGAACAAAACAACCCCCACACCTTTTCAACTCAGTGCATTCAGAAATAACCACTAGAAAACAAACATATATTTTGCACCATTCATTAGAAGTAGAACGAATTTCGATAGTAATCCAATCTATTTATATTTCTGTCAAAGTACTTATGATGATATGTGTTTTTTTTGTTTCCTTTTGTCTGTAAGAAAATATCACTCTATTCTCTTTACGATAATATAGTTGAATAACTGTAACTGATTATGATAATATACATACAAATATTATTTTGAAATGAGCAAATTTGATGGTATCGGCAGAAATAAAAAGCGGTCATGTGTGTTTCTGTTGTTAGAAGCATATTCTCTTTGAAATATCTTAGATAATTTATCTAAGATAAATTATTCCTAACCACCTTGATACATTACTCTAGGAGTATCTCGAATTTTCATTTTGATATCTTATTTTGCTGTTATGGCTTACGATGAACTACATTTTCCCTATGGCAATCAGATATGTAAATACGTTTTAACTTGGTAAAGCCATACTATTAGCCCTAATTTAAACGAAAACAGGTATACTTTAATATGCGCCATTCATGTGTGCAACGAGAAGCGAATTCGATTGCAGTAGTGATAATTAGATCAGATCTCGAAATCAATTTTCAATCATTACTAAGGGATTAATCCTACTCAATCTTCTACCAAGCAACTTTGTATATAACACTGTCTACTATTATTTTCTCATAAGTCAAAGGTATGAATTCACATTTATCTCTTCCATAAACACCAATGATTCTAAATATAGAATGTACAGTATTCGAGCAGTCAAATATGTAACGAAGAATTCGGAGTTACACGTAAACCTTGTTGTTGTAATTATTCTAAATGAGGAAGAACATAATTTATTGCTGAAAGTAGTATGCGTGCCATCGAAATGATGATGTGTGAAAATGATTTTCCCGATAGAAAACACTTTAATTATTCAATAACTGAAATAACTTAAAATCCATGCAAGGTATCTCATCAGATATGATCGTTCAGATTTATATTTCTTTGCATTTAAAAATAAAAATGTAGGAATAGCAATAGTTTTTATGCAGATGACTGATTGAGGGAGCTTTTTTAAAAACATATGAATGAGGGATCAAAATCTACGTAGATATAGGGAATCAAAAAACAGCAGATTGATCATCTGAAAGGAAGTTTTGGAATTAACATTACGATAGAAAAAAATATTTTTGGCATTTGATGCATAAAAATTCTTTGTATCAATCGATCTCTTTTAAGAGATCAACGCATTTGCTGATTTAATAATTAGTATGGAATACATGTTTTGTACTCATTTCATCTTGATAAGTACGATGTATATGGCATGCATCAGACATGACGAATTAGTTGTCTTCTGTTATGTGTAAGTAACGGAAAGAACAGGGCAAAAAACCCTAAAGAGGACATTTTTCTATCGGTAATGTCAACTCAGAAACAAATTATTCCTGGCATGTATAATTGAAAATAGACTCTGCGAGATACTTTGTTGACAACTGATAGCGCAATTTTACAAAAATACTCGCTCAAATATGATACCAGACATCTTGATATTGGTCTCGATTAGGATTCTTCATATAGAGTCTTAGGAAAAGTATACTGTGACCTCTAAGAAATCTAGTTAGTATTGTATCGTGCAAAAGAATCTAGTTATTAGAGCATTCTGACTTTGTTTTAACATTCTACATCCTCCTTTCAATATTGCACAGTCGCAAGTACGGAAGCATCTTGCTGAATACTTAACGGAACCATTATTCGTGAAACTCTAATTACAATGTTCATCTTGAGAAACAAAAATTCAACAAAAGATCGTGTTTTGAGTACTAGAATCTTTTCTCCAAGTCTAAGTTTCCGCTTCCATCGGCATCTTTTTTTCTAATAATAAAGTGAATATTAATAGATTTAGAAAAACTTATGCTTGGAGACATTTTTATCGTCTAAGATCACAGAACTGTTTCTTTGCTTGTAAATCTCTTGAGAAAAATTTTAGAATCGATATTTACGCGTTAAACCATGGGATTTCACACAAGAGCTACTTAAAAAAGCAAACATCAAGTTCTTTCAACGTAATTGACGATTAGATTCTTTACTTTTATTCGAGCAAATATGAAGTGCTTTGAAAGCAAACAAGGAGAAAGAACAACACACAAGAGTATCAGTAAATTACAACAAAAAAGGTGCATTGTGTAAAATGAATTTTATTGTTTTCTCAATCTACATTCAGGAATTGTTAGGCAGTTACTTTCGTTGTACAAATATGTTTGTAATAAAAAGATGACCATTCAGTTTGCATTGCATCTTTTGCTTGGTTAAATACATCAAAATCTAAAATAATCAAAGAGCAATAGATTTGATGAGTGAACATGATTGAGGTTAGGCATTTTACCTTCTATTCTATCAGATCAACGTTTTCCAATAAATACTTCTTGGTACAAATAAAAACATTATATATGTTGATGTATATGTAAGTACATTCCCATAGAAATAGATAATGAATATCTGTGTCTTGAATATTTATTGACATAAATATCAATTCTTTTTATCGTTTTTCAATTTCGATGGGCGAACAAGAGAAGATAAACGGAAGAAAAAACACGAAAAAGGAAATAACAAGGAGAAAATTCAAATGAACATCTGTTATATGTTGGAAATAGAGACAGAACAGCGTGCATATACGAACACAAAATAAATAGGAAGGAAAATGATTGTACATATTAGATAGATAATTAAAACATAGGATAAACTCAAATAGAGACGAGAAAATCAAACTAATCGGATACAATTCCTGAGAAGAAAACGAAAAAGTAAGAAATGATACAAGTGCTTCTCTTTTAATCAAGAACTATACACGTCTCATCCTCGACAGAATTCGATGAAGTTTTGCGTATTTCTTTAGAATTTAATATAAATACAGTTTGAATTTTTCCTTCTAGTGTATGTCGTTTAGGAAAATGAAAGAATTCAACAACACGTGTTAAAATTGAATCTAATAGTGAATCATAAATGTTTAATGATAAATCATTACCATGTTCGAGCCAATGTGAATGCAAGATATCACTGTTGGTAGTTTGGGCATCAATATATTCACGTTTCGAACAAACGAAACATTTTAAATAAATACGTTGATATGTCAATGTAGTTTGATCATTATCCGATATATCGATAATATCATCATCAGATGTTTTCTTGAAACGTTTTGAATCATTACACGATGACAATGTTGTAGTTGTTGATTTTTGTTTCACCGTTGTTGTTTTCTCAGTTGTCATAGTTGTTATCGTTGTTCGTGTTGTTGTTGTTGTTGTAGTTGTTTGATTTAGTGCTTGTTGAACAGGAGAAAGAGAAGAATGATGTTCTTGTGGAGATGTATTCCGTAATAAGCGTTTAGGTTTTGACTATGATGAAAAATAATTTCTTTTCACATATTCAAGATCATCAACGACTAAATACAAACTATTGTTTTATCTTCGATGGAACTTTTCATTTTCTGATCAATTGCTGATTGATTCAAACGATCAAGTACAACATGACATTCGAGTGTCGAATGAATATATTGACCCATTGGAGTTCTTTTTGTATTATTACGGAAAGTATTCGTAGCCATGGTGATAAATTCTGTAGAACAACGAAATATTGTAACGAATTCTGCTAGTTTTCTTTGAAATCGAGCGACATACAAGATACGTTCGCTTTCTACTTAGGAGCCATCGCAAAAAACAATGTCGGTATAGGACATATACAAAGATTGTTCACAAGGACATGACAGAATTTCAAAAAGACCTTTGAGCAAATCATTTGAACAATGGTATATCACTTTCATTGGGTTCAAGGTGCAAAATTCGCTACATCTACTCTTTTATATTCATAAACCTTGCCGATTACAGACAATATTTGACATATTAAATTCAATGGCAAAGTCAGAGAATGGCTAAGCCCCCCCCCCTCGGGAAAAAACCTTCAAGTCCCTCTCTTAGTAGCGAACCCATGGGGTGGCTACGTCTCCTTTCCACAAGAAAATTTGCTTAAATCTGCCGCTAATTAAATTATTCGCTCGTTTTGAATACTGTAATCAAGATGGCAACTCAAACATTGTCTATTATTTGGATCATGAGTAAATCGAGATTTTAAAAATACTCAAAAATCATTTGATGCAGCACGTGTGAACATGTGCTGTGCAAAACGAAGTTCACTGATAAGAAGAACTCGAACATTCTGACACGATTAACATGCACCTTTACTTATCCACGTATTTGTTTATCGTGTGCAACTTATAGAAAATGCTCTCGACAATTATGCATGCAATTATGTTCTTCATGAAAACATCTAGACAATGGTTTATAGCCATCAATTTGCCATTCATGCCATATTGTGTAGCATGCAATCAAAGGAAATCGCTTTACATTGACAAGACCAACACATAGTATAGAAAAATATTGTAACAATCATGATAGTAACATGTACGATAGGTATAATCCAAATATTGCAAAAAAGCAATCTCATATCGATTGACCAGAGATTTTTGAAGCCGGTTATATATAAGGTACTATGAATGGGAAGCAAAACTCTATGTAACCCTTTTTTACGGTGATTCGCGGCGACCATCCTGTATAGATATAGGCCTGGTCAGCTGGTACATTACCTGACTTCGGTATTTTTCGTTTGTTTGTTTTTTTGTTTATTGTCTTTAATGTACGTGTGTGTGTTACTGAACGTGTTAAGAGACATTCGTCTTTTGTTTGATCATTCTTTAAACAATATTGTTCAGCATCATGTGTAATGGATAAAAATTTCAAGAATGGTAATAAAATATATAAAGCTTGCCGTACGCGTTGACCGTGATTGGGTAGAGGAAGTAAACAAATAGGAGCTGCTAGTCGTTTTGCTAATGGTCTTGATGTTAGTATAGGTCTCGATGGTTGTTTAGTCTTACGCCGAAGACCAACATATGCTAGAAAGTGTTCCTCATCGATATCGTCCATGATTTCGACATCGTTTTCTATATCGAGAAGTTTCGTTGACTTTATCTTTGTTATTTGATGCTGGTCATTATTAGTATTATTATTATTTACATCACTCTTAGTAGTTCTTTTAATTTGAACTGGTCCACGAATTTCCGATATTGAAATAATTGGTGCGGAGGATGATGGTGATAATCCACTCCGGGGTAGTATCGGTGCGTATTGTGATCGTTTTGAGATTACTTGGATTTGGTAGATAATTGGAGTTGATGTACAACATGTCGCTGCTATCATGTCAATCGAGAATTTGAATATAATTATCGAAGAAGAACAAATAGATCTATTTTAATAGAAAATAATCTAAATACAAGAGTAAAACAATGACTTCACTGCATAATGCAAATGACACTGTAGATGACGCTTTTTATGGATAACGGTTATCCGTAGATGAGGTACGGTGAGTCAAATGTGTGTTTATGTATTTATATTTGATTGAAACTTTACTATTAATCTTAGTACAGTCATCGATGAAGAATACTTGCGTACCTCACGTTTACTCGTTACAATGAGCTAGTTTTATAGAAAAAAAAACTGACACTGACTTTGCCCACGGTCAATTCGTAAATATAACGAAAACAAACATGCAACAAAATAACGCTATATCATGGAACGTTGCTGTTTCTTAGCAGTAGATAGTAGCGCCTCATATAGTTACCAATCACAACTTGAGTATCCTCATGCAAAAAAAGTACATTCATTTTAATTTTTTGGATGAAGTTAAATAATATTTTTGTTAAACTTAATTAAATGTAATTGAAACTACTTTGAAAATGTCCTCTGTTCGTTGCTATAACAACTTATTTAAATTACAACGGTTTGATGGTGGTGTCGCCACTGAACCAGTTTATCAATATCTAGTGTACTAGTCAAATCGTAAAAAAGAATTGAACAGGAAAAAGCCAATATTTTCTGAAACCGGGTGATTCCTATTGTAAAGTGCAATCTCTGATAGGTGAAGCAGTGAAAACTTCGATAATCACGACAGCATAGAAACTGACTATTCATATATTCTTTAGTCACTTCTAAGACGGCTGTAGTTTAACTAGAAAACTGGCGTCTTTTTTCTCAGTATATTCAGTTGAATTTTTTTTTTGAAGGATGACAGATATGATTATTCTAAAGGAATCGTTTGTCAACTTACCATTTACTGTGTAGATGTCGTCCACTACGTCTTACGAGAATATCAATCTTCAATAGAAGAAGCGCCGATCACAGCATCATCATTAAAGGTAAAGAATCTAAGGATCGTTTCATTTCGAGCTGATCTTTGGGAAAGTTTCATACGCTGCGATCAAAATGTAAGAATGACTGCTTCCATGTGCCAGGTAGATAGGCTTGTCGCTTTGGTTTTTAATCTGGTATTTTATGTAGTCGATGAAATACCAATGAATTGGTCACACTTGAGTAACGATGCAGAACACGTGCACAGAAGAAAAAGTAAGATAGAATGAACGAAATAATTGAGGCATATTCACGGTAGACAATCAAAATGATCGATGATTCACATCAGTTGTATCCCCTGAATTTATTGCTTTCGATTCGCTCTGATGAGTATATTAGTGTTCGATAACTAATGAGCTTTCAAATGAAATGTTCTACTACATATAAGAAAGATGCATGGCCGTACAGTTGAAATATTACTGTGTTGAGCTCTTGCAAATTTCATTGAATCGCTAGCATCGTATTATGAACTACAACCTATGGTGATCATTCCGACTGTTAGAAATGGCGTCTTAAATGACCCTAACTAATCATAAACGGACGAGTTACTGCGGATATTCATGGTCGCTGTAATCCGTTATACTAGTTTACGAGTCAATTTTCTAATACGATTATTTACGGCGCTGTTGTTTTCTGTCTCGGAAGTTGTACAGTGAGGCTGACATGAAACAGATACTGAAATAAAATAAGAGAATATTTTTATTTGGATAAATCTACTTATATATCAAACGTTGAACAGAACTCTTGCTACTTTTATTTGTAAATCTCTAGTGGTCAAATGAAAAACCAAAACCAGCTGACGTAATCGATTGGCAAGGACTTGATATCTAACACATTTTTTTCTTTTTACAAGTCTAACTTGAAAATATTCAGTGATTTTTAATATTAATGTTGTTCTATTCTCAAAGCTATAATAGACTGATCGATTCTCATGTGGTGAATTCAAATCAGTAATTTAATGACCGATTGTATGGAGAAAAATCCATTCAAATTGTTTGTTTGTTTGATAGTTCAATTGGAATAGTTTCTTCAGAAATTAAAGCATAGATATGTTCTATTCCTTAAACATATTAAATACCATGAAAAGTTGCACAATGGCTTTCGCAGACATCCCCAATCAATTGATATTTATTAACACTTGTATTATGAAATATATCTTGCAGAAGTTAGTCAATATCTCTCGAGTAATTTAAAATGCACATGATAAAAATTAATAGAATCAGATGAATATTAGATGAACATTTAAAATTTAGTGAATTGAAATACTTGTTCATCTCTTACAAATACAAATAAGTACCGGTGAATCATCAACATGATAAGATGGCTCTTGTTGACATGAATTGATCTCGAACTTCATCAAGTGATCCAATATTGCTTATATTTCAAGTGCAATTAATTCATAAAGAGTCGATGGGTGGAAGCTCAAGTATCAGTGTAGTCCAGTTGTACGCATATTTACATTCGATGTCATTGTGAGCAACGTGGTTTCGATATTTGAGGTTAGTAAGAACATACTCCACATACGTTCATCTAGTTGTCTTTAAATCACATGAAAGCGAGATGCAATCTAATCTGTACCTTAGATTATAAGACATGCCTAATCTCATTCTCGAAAGAACACAAAGCAATAAACTCTACTCGTAGTTTAAGAGATCCTATCTCAATGGATTGTTATAATTTAGTTTTGACTAGAATGAGAATTTCACGTGTTCAATGGATGGTAGACTAAAAGATATTGCTAAGTATAGCTGTTAAATCAGAAGATACTGACGTAGAAATAGGTATTTAATGTGCTGTCATAGTCAATTTAGTATCATTGATTCTGTAAGATAGTATGACATATTAATGATATAATGAATTGGATTCTTATTGTAGTACAATAAACGTGAATGAACTTCGGCCAAAAAATGATATCCTCATCTCATCTCGTTGATTCCGTAAAGATGTACCGAATACATTTAAAGATATAATATCTTAATTAATTATTGGAAAAAAATCGGTACATAATAAAAGATCCATAATATTGTCATTTTGAAGAAAGAGTTTTTGAAAATTTGAACCTATTCCAATGACCTATTGAAGATACGAAAAACCTGAAAACCACATATAACTATCCAATTACTTTTTTCAAACCTTTATCATGGTACGGAAATTTTCGATTATATCTGACGATTTTTTCTACATCGAAGCTGATGAGTTCTGTATTTAATAGCGAAGAATTGTACACAGGTAATGTTCACCAATTCGACTGAACAGTTATCTTTCCAGAACACGTAGTTGATAAAAGTAAAATAGGATGTATAGTTTATGAACTGTCGTACATAATGGCAGCATCAGCTCGTCTACAAAAAGAACTTCAAATACAATCAAAAAAAATCTTGGCTGAAAGTAAAGATCCATTAGTGCGTCTTCGTGCAGCATGCTTGGCTCGAGGGGCACAAGGTATCAAAGGATTATCAATGTATGTGTGTGTCTGTGTGTGTTTTTACAAACTAAATTATTCATTTACTGTATAGAAATAAAGTTTTATCTATGATTTTAATTTCAGTCTATTCCGGGTTATGGATGATGATAGAAATCGTAAGCTGAGTATAGATGAATTCAGGAAAGGTGTTGAAGAGTATGGTCTGAATTTTTCGAAAACGGACATCGATGATCTTTTCCGTGCAATCGATATAGATCATAATGGTAGTATTGATTATGAAGAATTTTTGCGCAAATTACGAGTATGCTGCTTTTCATTTTCATTTTAATTAATTGATTCATGTTTTCAGGCACCGATGAATAATTTTCGTCTTGATCTAGTTGGTAAAGCTTTTGCTAAACTTGATAAGTATGACAAACAGTCGTAAAAAAAGAAAAGAAATTATTTGTAAAAATTGAACCAAATGAATATATCTACATAGAAATCACGATGGTCGAATTACTGTCGAAGATTTACGTGGTGTCTATGATGTTAAAAAACATCCAAAATATATGAACGGTGAATGGAGTGAAGATCAAGTTTTACGACATTTTCTCGATTGTTTTGATTATGGAACACACAAAGATGGTGTTGTACGTATTCTATTCAGTTAAATCTGTTTCTTTTTTTTTTTAATCATAGAACGATGATTATTTCATAGGTAACCCGTGATGAATTCATGGATTATTACTCAGGTGTTAGCGCCTCGATTGATAATGATGCATATTTCGATCTGATGATGCGGAATTCATGGAAACTTTAAATTTACTTTTGTTTTTTAACATTTCAATGATGAATATTGACTTTTCAAAATTTTATCATCATGCAATTTTTTCTCAATACACTTGTAATACGTCTGTTTATTGTCTTATGACTATTCATAAATGTGCAACTTATAGGGAATTTGAAATATGATTCGTGCAAAGATTCCTATACATCTTTTACGCTTCATCGACAACAGTTAAATGTGTGTGTTTTTTCTTTTCTTTTTTTCAACGTATGTCATTTAATTTTCTTTGTTTTTTGTTTTAACACGAATAAAAAGAATGAATAGAAAAACAAGAACACTGCATCATTTTATTTCAACAGAGAATAATAGTTAAACAGCGAAGATGATAATCTATCGAATGACACTTGATTTTCGTCTAGCTTAAAATATGACACTCTCATATGATAATAATGGCAAAGATTGCATTGTTTTACTTATGGCTTTTAATAGAAATATTTTTATTTAATTGAACGTTGAAGAAAAAAATTCTTCGATGAAAATTCTCTTCTGTCGATAGAGCCATTTATCTTAGCCTGATAGTTAGTTACTTGGGGAAAAATTCAACGATCGAAGAACTGATTGTGTTACGATCAGTTGTGACTTTCAGCATGTTTAGTTAGTTATGGAAATCATACACCGTTTTTCTTATTCATAGGCTATATATTATTTTAAAACATTGAATATAGCTAAGATTAATTTACATATTCGTGCAATAAAATATCTTTATCATAGTTTGTTTATTAAATAATTACATAGATTATTATTTCATGCTGTCCTATGAAAAATGATCTTTTTCTATGCTCATAATGAGGTTGTGAATTTCATCTATTACGTATGCGAGTCCATTTTGTTTCTACCCATTCTTTGTACTGCAAAAAGTTGCCGAATGTCAAGGCAACATTAGTAGTTTTGAAAAAGAATTTAACATTGATAATGAACTTTGAAAAAATGAATAAGTCAGGCAACAACATCAACTCAAATGAAATAGAAAATTATACTAAATTAGTTGTAAAGCATTAAGATGAAAACAGAATGTCAATAAGTGGCATGATTTTTCATATTAGAATATTACAACAGACGACATTTACGTTATACACAGTGCATTATTCATGTGAAAGTGATTATTGTTTATGTTGATTTTTGCCTACACGAATCCGATAAACTTGAAGTAAGAATACAACATAATGATTCGCTTTGATGTGTCCAGGAATATAACGTAGAGCATACTTTTCAAGCGTATGTTGTTTTAATAAACAGCCTTTTATTCAAGTTCATTTCAAATGCATTTACAAGTCTGGTGCAAATTAGTTTCAGTTGATCCTTAATTGTTTGAGAACCTATGTGTGTCGATTACATTCAAACTGTGACACAGCGACGTGTAACTAAGATGAAACGATGGTAATTGCTCGTAACTGTGACGCATTCTTTTGCAAATTATACGTCACAGTGTGATCGTAGCTACAGGTGTCTGTGTCACAATTAATAAAGGAGTAAATAGTTCAGTATTTCATTTTACTGATATATTTTTACTAGCCATTCAGAAACAAATTTTGGAGATTTTCCATAAAAACTGAGAAAAAAATTTCACAATGAAAAAGTGAGAGGACCAAAAGTAAAATAGAGTAAAAACAAATTTTCAGATAGTTTTTTTAGAAAAATTCTTAAAAATGAAAACTTAAAACATTCAAAGTCCAAAAATGTAATATTGTCATAAAAATTTCAGTAATAGTCCGACTCGTATTTGCCACCCTCGAAAACTCCTGCTCCCTATACTTCGATCGTAAAAAAGTATACAAATAATACACACCTCATTATCAGTACCACAGTGAGATATGGACGCGTACTGTCGTGCGCACTTCCTTCTATACGGTCATTTTGCGGCTAGGTTTTGATGCTAGAGTATGATCAATAATAACTAATAGAGGACTACTGATGATTCATTCATACTAGATGCTGTGCATTGATATGAGTCGCATCGGCTGTACCCAGGTCAAAAGTCCACGATCGAATACGACCGTAAACAATCAAATACGACGAATAGCGAGGATCGTGCACGATGGTTGCATACGACGATCATATGCAATGTAATACAATGATATACGATTGCTGTAAACGATCATAGAATAGGGCCATCGTAAACGAGGTTCGTATACGATCGTACTTTGTTCGTGAGTTGCCATCGTACATAGCAGGATGCACGATGGACAATGTCACCAAAAATCAAGACGTCAATCCAATTCCAGCAGACATCAATTAAAATGAGATTTCTACCATTACTGAGCGATTTCCACTGTCATGTGGAGGAGTACAATAACATATAGGGTGATATCTATCATTTTCTTCTATCTCATAGATGAGTTCTAGTAGAAATAGTACCTTCTCAGGAGTGATGAAAAATACTTTCAGTTTCAGAAGAAATGATTGATCGAAATCTATCGTCATAAAAGGAAATAAAAAAAATATAACGAGATACCAATTGCTTTCTATGTTAAATTATATATTCAAGGACATTCAGTCGTTGATCGATTTTATTTATCTTCTCATCTCTTTCTGATACTAACGAGTCGTTAGTAACAACTATATGTGGAGTGACGAATTGCTGTTGGAAGTGAAACGCTTAGTCCTATTCTCTACTGCATATATTTTTATAAAAATTAGCTTAGAAATACCTTATAAAAAATTATGCAAAAGAAAAAGCTATATGGAATAATTTAAAAAATGATATCTTCGTCCTTGGTCATATGTAAGTCTTACTTTAGAAAAATTTGCTTTGTTGGTTTGTTTTTAGATTATGTGTTACGATTAATCGAATGGTACGTATTGATTGATTTGAATAAATTTTTGTTCTTTATATTTAGATTATGTACAGCGAAGTAGAAAGGTAAATATTATATGATTTAAACTATTCTGCTGTTTTTAATTTTTAGTTTATGCGTCTGGATAAATCGAATATTTAGTGACAATTTACAGTAATAAAATCTTTTAGTTTTAGATTATGCGTTACGATACATTGATGAGCAATTGTTATCGTATTCAAATAATTGTTTTGTATTTTTAGATTATTTATAACAAATAATCGCACAGTAAGTTCCAATCATTTTTTCTCATGAAGCTTTCATGATAGATTAAAGCTATCGTATCTTTTTGTACATCATCAAAAAAGTAAGAAAAAATCATTAGAACCTACAATGAGGCTGGGCATCCCGAGTATTAGTTTGCATATTATTTAGAATACGGAAGGGGGGGGGGGCAGCAGTGCTTATGCGAAGTACAATAACAAATGACATTGTGTACGATCATCAACGAGCATTTACAGTGGTCGTATTTCGTCATGTACGACATGACGATACACGGTCGTAATTCTGACGTCAAATAATACGACGAAATACTGTCGTATACGATAGTAATTCCTAACGTATACGATGGTGTACGATCGCATTCGCCGTCGTATACAATCGCTTACGACTATCGTAATGCTCGTCCTGGGTAGTGTTCATAATAGGGATGCAACGGTGAATCACCGGTTCACCATTCTAACTGTAAACGCCCATACCGGTAACCGTTCCAACCGGCAACCGTTAATACCAGCTAATACTGGCTTATAACGGTAACCGGTGGAACAGTCACCGGTCGGAACGTTTACCGGCTGTACCGCTTACCGATTTTAATGGTTACCGTCACCGTTGCATCCCTAGTTCATAATTTTTTCTATCGTAATAAATGTATCTCAGTTACGCGTACCTGCGGCACTGTCGCTAAAAACGAATTGGGCTGCATAAAAAGTGCATACATTATGAAATGTAAAAGTTGTAACTCATTCAGTGAGTGCTCCTGTTTGCTTCAGATAAAGGATGCATACAAATGATTGCAGTTAGCGATTCGAGAATTATGCATTCATCGAATTATTAAACAAAAAAAAACAAAATTGACTTTGAAAATATTTTGTCGGGTAGATAAGAGAGAACTGTCAGTATTTTGTCAGAATTGACATAAAACGTTACTGTTTGGAAATTGTATTGTAAGAATATAGAAATAATTTGTGATTATGTTTAGATAAAAACAAATACGATCGTGTAAAATGATCGACGCTATAGTTTTATGAGTATCATTTGTACAACACACATTGTTCCTAGAACGGTAATCGTTGAACGCACTGATGTCACCTCGAAGAAAAAATAGCAAATCGTGTCATTCTCGGACATTTTTATAACAAATACTCAGATCAGATCCAGGTATACGAATTTACCAAAAATAATATATTTCAAATCTTGCTCAGTGAATAGGATTTAAGTAAAGATACGTAGTTTTTAATGAATTTTCTAAAAGAAGATCATAAGAAAATTTTCTTTTCAAATGAAATATTGTTCGCTATAGAATATGCTTAAAATAACAAAACGATCGCGTGTGAGCGTTACGTCGTGCTATAATCGAGTGGAGTGGTGCGATCATGACGGATCAAAAGTTTTCAGCTTCGTCATGTATATTTTTCAAGAAGGCTTCATATATACCATTACTAACTACTGTGATGAACTTACGTAGAATAGCAAGGTCTTCGAAAACCATCGAGTTTTTAGGGAAGATTGAGCAGAACAGCACACTTTTATTCTAGTGTTACCTTCGGTACAATGTTTTATTGCTCATTGGAGAAGATGATCGATCATCTAATATAGCCATGATTTAAAATCCTTCCAATCATAACCTCAGTGCAGAGATCCATATATTAACTTCAGTCAGTGCAACAAAGTGGCATATCAAATACTTCTGATCGAAGAATTCAAATTGTTCGCCAATAAGAAATTTTCAGTGAAAACTGTGTCTGAAAATGACTCGATTCTATTACGTGCTCAACCATGCATGCTAACAAAAGTAACATGAAATTATGAAGAATGAAACATCGAATCTCCAAACAAAACCATAAACTAGAAAAATGAAATTTGACTATAGATTTTATTTCATTCACACTCACACCCCCTCAATACAATCATAGAAATAGTTTACTTGAAATCTGAATTGATTAAAAATAGTTTTACATATTTCTAAAGAGTTCAGACGTCTATAGACATGAATCGCTCACATTTTGTTTCCTTCGTCTGTTGTTCTTTCAATTAATAATCATTAGCTCATGGATTAAATTTTTTTCTTTTCATGTTTTATATATTTATTTAATCAAAACATTGCTGTAATAAGCATTCATTGAATAAGTACAGCAAATTGTTTAGGCCATGGTGTATCAACATTATTAGTGTCATGTTTTATTCCTTGCCAAGTTTGTTCTTGATCAATACGAATTTTTTCTCGAATTTTTTCAAACGAGATCGCAGCTGGCAGAAAAATGCCATTAAAAAAGTCATCAAGTTTTGCTGAATAGGAAGGTGGTACTGGTGGCTCAGCAGCATGTGCCGTTGCTTCACGTTCTATATCCGTAGAAATATATATGTACAAATGTAAACAATAGAGAACTTGTTTAATTCATACCTCGACTTGCTACTGAACGGGGTTTCTCGGGTTCTTCAGGAGTTTCTTGAGTTATTTCAGATACTTCACGAACAACAACGACGGGATATTCAGATGCTTGACTTTCTTGTTGTCGTTCATGAATACTTGGCTAGAAAATAAAAGCCATGAAGAAAATATTTCAATGTTCTATGAAATTAAAAAACAAGATCCAATGCTTCATGACTTCCTTACCGAACCAATCGATGGTTGAGATCCAAGACTACGTTCAGATGTTGCTGTTTTGGGTGGTCTAACATATGTATTATAATATTTACTACCAGGATGAATAAGTGCACAAGAAACTAATGCTTCCAAAAATTCCAAAAAACACATCTGAATATAGAAATTGAATTGTTCGTTTGTCAATGATTAGTCCGTAATTAAAGGTTACTTCGATATCTAAACGAACATCTGTAGGATTTGTTGAACCAATGGGTCGAACATTTGGATCATCTTCAGCTAATATGGATATAACACGTGATGCTGTTAAATGTACAGGATCGATCAGTTGAAGACGTTTGAGCATTAATAAAAAGTCACGCTTTTGCATAGTCATATCATATGGTTGATTCTATTAGAGATATTGATATATACAAATCTATTCCAAAATTTTAACAGACTTTATTTTTTGTGCAAAATAGTACATAAGTCTTGTAACATTGATCTTTATATTGTGCAGCTTGTAGATATTTTTGTGGATCGGTAAATAGGTTACCTGTGAATGAGAACACATAATAAAAATGAATATATTTATTCGATGATTTTTCTACTTGAATACAATAATTTTTTTGACGATAGGTGAGCAATCGAGTTCAATGAATGTCTATTATACATGTACAACATGTTTTTCTTTTGCTCTCATGTTTATTTCTCTCTATACACATTTCTTAAATCGAGACGTGATCGAATCCTTTTCACAACAAATTACTTCTTTACCCCTATCTCAAATTTCGATGAAAGTTAAACTAAAATGGCTTTTAAATTGTCAACAATAATAGACTTGCAATCTATGAGATGCTTATAGAATAAGAAAAGTTGACCTAGATAAATGAAAGCTAAGAATCATAAATCAAGTTGAAATTCGATTTGTTCTAGATACGTTTCAACGCGTAAAGCTTATGAAAGACTTGGAATAGTTGTCTACAATGTGTGCTAATGTGTGAATTCATGATAGCTGATCCGAATACAATTTCAATTTTAAGAATACTCTATGAAAGTTATATTTAACTCGAACACTATGCAGAAATTTATGAGACAGAAGTACTCTGATATTATAGTTTTATCCATTTGTTAAATTAGATCTTGGTATATTCAACAGGTGTTCAGAGCAAAATAAGTTAGAATATCATAAATAAGACAGTAAAACTGCGTCATTTCTTGAGACAATGACTCATTCATTAGGATCCATACTAATATGTTTCGTCTCGAGTTAAAATCGATTGATCGATTTAAATATTTTCTTCAATCGTTTGGGTTTGTTGTTACAAAAAATCTCATTACTACATTGCGATTGTATACGAACCTCGAACAGTTCCTGCTCGTTGTAAAATATTTTTCTCGATGATTGTTTCCATTGAAGCAGCGATCTGTAAACTGATGGGTTGTTTGTCAGATGGAGAACTACTTTGTCTAATAATTCAATAAAGATTTTTATAAATCTTCATCAAGAAAATCAACAAATACAAACACTTTTTTCAATCGATGTAAATGAAAACTAACAATTGCTATGGCATTTAAAAATTCTCGTACTAGTATGGATTCATCTGGTCCATGCATATTTTCTGTTCGTAGACATTCCGCTAGAATGATTTTTCAAAAGAAAAAAAATAAGTAACGAATGAATGTTAAATTGTTATTCATTCTATTCTGTTTGTTTTTTTACCAATCAATCGATCATATTCAATTGGTGTAACACCGTACGTATGTAAATCACAATCAAGTATAAAACGCCAAAATTGAATGCGTGTCATTAAAAATGTATTATCTATATTATTTTGTAAATCAACACCCAATCGAGCATAAATACGATAGATTTGTTTCAATTGTGGAAGATGACGAAATAAAACATGAAAAACCTATTTAGAAATAGATAGGAAAGGAACATGTTTTGGTCAAATAAGAAAAATCTTCTAAGAACTTGATCGGTAATTTTCTTCTTCTCATCCTCTTTAAATAAAAGATGATTAAGAGCACCATTGAATTGTAATTTAAAATTAGGACCAATCGAATTTCGACTCTCACTTCGTGTTAAATTCATTGGATCAAGTGTATTCGATGCTAATTATTTAAAACAAAAACCAAGAACATAACTGTTGAATAAAAATAAACACGTGTTTTTTTTTGTATTGAAAATTATTTACCAGATGGTATCGGTGTTTTAGAAACTATTTCAGGCAACTCTATTCTTAACATTGAAGTCATATCATTTGTTAAAGGTGTTATTATACGATCATTTTGAAAATCAGCTTCGATGACCATACCATTTCTTAATATCACTTTGCCCTAAAAGAAATTCATTTGAATTCATATCAATTTCTATTGGGAATAAGAGTGATTCGATCATAGTCTATAAATTGACAATAAAACTTTATCGTTGTCTCTCAGTTTGATTCGACTGCCCAATATTTATTCAACTTCATTCGAATTGAAATAATTTATTTTCTTAGAACAGGACTAATGAAAATTGTCTTCGCGTAGATAAAATACTTTCGATAAGAATTTTAACTGCTATGAAAGTGCGAAATATGTATACAGGTTGTCCACGAAAGATGGACTTAAACGTACACACATATGGGAGAGTATCGGCACTTTCTAGAAAACTTTTATCGACGAGGTGGCAAAGTGCCGAAAATTAAGAATCTTAAATGTGTAAAAAAAAAAGACGTAAGAAAATTAAGATTTTTTTTTGCTTGATGAATTCAAAAGTATACAAATTGATGACAGAATTCGTCTATTTTAATTCAAATCAGCAGTGTCATATATAATCTAAAATTTGGATATGTCAACACTTCTGATTAGGGGTGTCAGCGTTTCCGTTCCTTGGGAATTGGAACGCATCTAAAATTTCGTTTTAAGCATTATTTCGATACAGCGACAGTGGCATTTATTATTTCTCACGATTTTATGAATTTGTGTAACGCGTTCCTCGTTCTGGGAAACCGAACGCCAAAGTGACGCTCCTACTTCTGATCCAGAAGAAGTTGCATGTACAGCGGGTGATGCACATGTCTAAATGAGATGGTACTTATCAAGTGGTACATGGTAATTTCTTTTGTAGAAGATACTGCATCACCAACGGAAGGAGTACTGTCATCTCCAGAATTCTGAATATGTGACATAGCTTATTCAAATACAGTGAAAAAATGCTACTTGGAATTGCCACAGAATGAGAGATTTATTCTTTGCATCTTTCGCAACGTGGAATGATAGACCTTGTAAATAGTCTTAAGAATTAATTTCTGCATCATTGAATCTAGTTGAAAGTGTTTGAAGTCTATCATCGCCCAAGACACACTTTTGAGAGTTATACGAGAAAAGAATAGGCTATGTGTCTCGATCATAATCTTTTTTCAATAAAAATGTTGAGATTTTTTTCTTTTGATGTTTTGCAACCTTACCCTTAATAGATCCGAGTCGAACTCGATAGGTTCTATTCAAGGATAATATTGAAGCGTCAAAATGTTTTGAATGAACTTTCTACATCTCACAACTCAACAGTCTTCTCAAGTTATTGGCAAACTAAAAATCCGTTTCGTATTAAAATAGTAAAAAAATTTAACGCCAAAGTTGTACAGATAATTCAGCTTCAGTTACTAATGATTCTATTGCGCTAGTGAATATATCAACTCGAAAATTTCGAAATGACATCCATTTTTTCTGTTTTAGAAACTCGTCAGGACGATATGAGAAATATAGTCGGAAAAATCTGGTATCTAGGATTCGATGCGGCTTTTTTTCCTCCATTGAATGGGAAAAAAACTGCACATCTCCATCTATGCAGTTCATATTCGAAGCGATTTGAAAAATGTTCATTCTAATTTTCACGTATAATGGATAAATCAGTCAGTCATATACATAAAAGTCGTCGAGTGCCATCGAATAATCGATCGATAGCTGACCATTGAGTTGGACGGATATCGATCTGATAAGTTTCCAGAATAGAATCAACCATCACACCGACATATCAAATTAAGGAGTTCAATAAACATACACGCACCCTGCTAGAACTCCATTCTACGTAGAATATTTCATACACAATATCTTAGAATGAATAATTTATTTAAAAACGAGATCGGTCTTTCTCTCGTAGGTTTTTTCTTGGATTGTAATTTCTTAGCTGTTTACAGAAATAGTTATTTCATGAAGTCAAGAAACAAAGCAGATCCGTAGAGACTCATTTGATCGTCAGTCTGAATTCAATATTCTGTAACGATTTTATTTCGGGCACTACATACTGTTGACAAAGTGAATGTTTTCTTGAAAAAATTTCTCAGTCTTAGCTTCAATCATATCAAATGTGTGAAAACAGATTTTCTTTATGAATTTTATTACATTAGTTCCAAGTCGAGAAAAGCTATTTAATTTTCGGTTATGATATATTGTGTAGGGCTTACTTCTTATCTGAAAAGATATTTCATGAAACACAAATGCATCTCATAACATTGATTCGGAAGCAAGAAAAAAAACCTCAAGTTCACTGCTCATATTAATATGTTTATTTCTTGTTTTTCATTTCTTCAAACACTGCACAATAGATTTCTTTTTAAAGTGAATAGCCATTGAACGAATTGTGCACGATGCAGATATACTGTAACACTTTCAAATTCTATTCGATAATGAACGAAGATAGGGTCTAGTGAGAATTTCGATTAGCAGTCATCGATGTCACAATCAAGTTTTCCTGGAAACACTATGAAGGAACACTATTCATGGTGTGCAATACAATATTGTCGAGCTCCACACAATACACAAGTACTTCTGAGATATATTGGAGCAATATAAAAGATTTTTTGTAATTATAAAAAGAGAAGACTATTCAAAGAATGTCAAGTATCTCTTTGTACTACAGACATACGTAGAACAGTGTTCAGATGTTGTTGATTCCAATAGATGACTCTATCTTTCCGTAAAATTTAGAGAAACGTATATGTTGATTTGACTCAATGGAATTTAGACTAAGTTTTGCATATTAATTGAATTCTGGTTAAATAAAAATTTTTAAATCGAATTTTCTTCAGCTTTATCAGTGAATCTGACATGTTTTGGAAGAGTTCGGAAACTTTGAGTTTCTATTGTCAAGTATTGCTTATAACTTACTTTGCCATGTTTTTGATCTGCTTTCCATTCGCCAGTGTATTTTGTGCCACTTGAATAATAGAATGTTCCACGTCCATGTCGACGACCGTCAAGAAAATTTCCTTCATAATAATTTCTCAGTGCATATTGAGATTCTTCAGCTCGAATAATATACCATATATGAACACCGTGTCCATTCTAAATAATCAATCATTGATATATGTTCCTTTCTATTTAAAAGAAAAATAAACATACTTGTACACCATTCTCCCATTGTCCTAGATATTCTCCATTGCCATTACTCCATGAAAATACACCATATCCATGTCGTTTCCCATTGACCCACATACCTTCATATAAATTACCTGATCCATATTGCCGACGACCTTTTCCAAATGGAACATTAAGAATAAAATCACCTGTATAATAATTTTGTCCTTCACGTCCAAATTGTAATGTACCCTGGTGAACAGCAATATAAAGTAAAATAATTTCTTAAGACAGAAAAAATAAATCCTATGAACCTACTTTGCCATGCATATTACCCATATTCCATTCGCCTTCATAGCTGAGTGAATTTTTACCATGTCGAAACATTCCAGTACCATGTCGACGACCGCGGTAAACATCACCTTGGTATACGCTAAAAAAAAAATAAAAAGAAATTTTTCGCCTATAAATTATTTATTATTTTCTACCTTCCATCGGTCCATTGATATGTTCCAACACCATCTATTTGATTATTGACGATTGTACCTGAATAAACTACGCCATCCGCCCATTCATATCGTCCTTGTCCATTCATCATACCACCACTCCAATCACCCTATTCAAAGATTCAATGAAAAACAGACATGCAATTAGTAATTTTCTTACAGTATAACTATGACCACCAACATATGTAGCCTTACCATATCCTTCATACAAGCCCTTTTCTTTACCACCTTCATAACTAAATTATTACGAGAGAAAAAAAGAAATACAGTATTTGCATTTTTTTTCTGACGAACCTTAACACAATTAGATTAGGTAAAATAGGTTCTTCATATTTAATATCAGCATCGGATAAACCCGTGCCAGAATTCGCATCTCCAATGTTGACTCCAGTTTCACCAAAATCTCGATTTCCATCTGTATGTTGACTAAGCTCGGATATGGATACACCTGTATCTTTATTGCCATGTTCATCTAATGGTGTACCCGAGTGAGATAGTCCGCGAGCCATATTAGTTGTTGCTGCTTTCGATGATGAAGTATTATCATTTGATACTGAGCCTGGTTCCGCATTATTTGATGTCGTTCCACCTGTTTCATCTGTACCTTTCTTGTTACCTTTTGTTGTATCTTTTTTCTTGGATTCATCATCAGATCTAGCACTATTTTTTTTACCTGCCTTTGGTGGCATGTGATTGTTTTGATTAAACTAAATTTTGTGATCACCATTTTTTCAATATAGTCCATGGTGATGACAACAGAGAAATAGATTTTAACATCTAGCGACGTTTTATTTCATTGGAAGTTTTCCTCACAAATCTGATCTTAGGTTTCATTCTCTTTCTTTTCTTTCAGACAGTGAGTCATCATGTAGATTTTTGTTCTGTTGTTGTAGCGAAGCTTCTCGATGGTTCGAGTATTTTCTTGAATGGATTGTGAAAGAACAGTAATAGAATATATCGATGAAAAAATCAGACTTCAACGCACACGAGAATATATGTACGTAGTTTGATTACTATGTCACTATAGCCTTCACATAGTCATATCTAGATTTTTAATTGAATTTATAAGAAATAAGAGAAGCAGGATTCTCCTCTAAATAACATAGAATATATATATGAATATATTTGCTTTTGAATTTTATTGTAGATTGTTTTTATTTTTGATTGACCTATCATGGGCAAAGATTACTATAAAATATTAGGTAAGAAGTTTTGATTGTTCTTTGTATTTGTTACTAATTATTTAATTTTGTTAGGCATAAGCAAAGGTGCCTCCGATGATGATATAAAAAAAGCGTATCGAAAACTGTAAGTCATATTGAAGATTTCAATTGATTTCATGAAATAGGAATGAATTTTTAGTGCACTAAAATATCATCCAGATAAAAATAAAGAGCCTGGTGCCGAAGAGAAATTCAAAGAAGTAGCAGAAGCTTATGAAGCATTATCCGATCAGAAAAAAAGAGAAATATATGATAAGTATGGTGAAGAAGGTAAATATATGAGAAGAATTTTCTTTATTCTTAACATAATTACGATGAATTGTTTGATTAGGTTTGAAAACAGGTGGATCCAGTGCTGGCCCTGGTCCTGGTAGTCAACAATTCTTCTATTCGAATGTTGATCCTCATCAAACGTTTCGAATGTTCTTTGTAAGAATCAATGCATAGCTTATTCAAATTCAATTTTTCATAAGAAATTAGGGTGGTGGCGATCCGTTTGCAATGTTCTTCGGCGCTGATGGTATGGATGATGATGATGGATCAAATGGGATCGCTGGATTTCCTAATATGGGAGGCTTTCATATGAGTGGTCATGGTGCTCCACGAGGTCAAACATCACGAAAAAAAACTCAAGATCCTCCCATTGAACATGAACTATCTGTATCACTGGAAGAGATAGCAACGGGTGCAACAAAAAAAATGAAAATATCAAGACGAATTTTAAATCCAGATAATCGTACAACTCGTATAGAAGATAAAGTATTAACTATTGACATCAAACCTGGTTGGAAACAAGGAACAAAAATAACATTTCCACGCGAAGGTGATCAAAGTGCAGCATCCATACCAGCTGATATTATATTTATTATCAAAGATAAACCACATCCAATATTTCATCGAGACGGTAGTGATATTATTTATACAGCTAAAATTAATCTTAGAGAAGTAAGTTAAACATGAAAAAAATCACACGACGTTCAAAGCTAATACTATGAAAATATTTACTGCGACTTACACATGTGACAGTTAAATTAAGGAGTAGTAATCGACATCTCTCTTTTTCGTCAATAGAAACGTAATTGGTGACAGAAAAATCCTTGATTAAATAATCAGACAAAAGGGCTTTTATTTTCTTTCGAATTCTACTCTCAGTTTCTTTTTGTTGAGCACGCTTCGATTCAAATAATGCCATTCAAAGAATAATTTTTGTACACCATGCTGAAATATTTATGTTTATCAAGTAAAGAAATCTTGTAAAAGAATATTAACATATATTTCAAATTAATAGATTAAACATTGAATTCCGTAGACTGAAAGTATAGGGTCTGGAGAAACGGGAATTCACCTGTGTCTGTCTGTCTGTAACAAAGACAAAAATAATCATTTCTGTGGTACAAACCACCATTTTTATGGCACAAGCGACCATGTTAATGACCATTTTTATAGTGCCTACAATGTTTCAATTCATGGGAGCGAAACGCCGAATAACTCCGTCCCAGTGATGGAGCCTGAGCAGATTGCGCCCCCTATGGAATTTTGAGGCTCCCATCGTAAAATCTCTGGATCTGGTGGGTTAGTAGCTAGGTGAGACCTAACCCGCCGCCTCTCCACTAGGCATGCAACGAGTCCCAACTTTTGTATAAGGTTCGGTGACTGAATCCTATACAAAAGTTTGGGTTCGTTGCATCTCTGCTCACCGCATCTGAAAACCTTCGAGCCCCGGATATGATTTTTGAAACACGTTTCTGATTGACTAGAGGACTTGAGATCCCTGCCCCCATTTCAAAACCCCAGTTGAGCTGCTTCCCCTCTTCGTGTTTCGCTCTGCCTTTGTGTTTTTTCTCATTCATTTTCGTTGGAAATTTCTCGTTTTCACTTATTCGACCCTTCCGTGTCTCATATGAACTTATCCGCTCGTTTCTTTGAAACTGCAGGATCATATTCTGACACAAACAACTAACTTTCTCTGAAGTTGAAGCATTTCCAGTCGTAACCACGCCTATCAGTCTAGAGCGCAGGGAATCAACTTTTGATGTCGATGAACCTCAGATGTAATTTATTGAATGTTAATTCCTATGTTCGATTTAAAAAAAATTAATTTATCCATATTAATTTGAATTCACCTTTTAACTGATCGATATTCTCTGTTTTGAGCTTGGATAATATTTTGCGCAGAAAAAATGAAGTACCTATCAATTTTGGTTTTCTTCTTATAACTGATCAAACATATTAAACATGTCAATTACGTGATTGTGAACCATTGAACGTGATAATTATCTTATGAAGAACGGAAATGAGCTTGACCAAGCTCTTAGAAGAAAACCATTCTATATGAGACTCACGTCTTATAGAATATTAAAGTTGAAATCAATACATGATGACTCGTGTCTAGGATTAAATAGAACTATTTTTTATTAATCGATGATTGATCAATAGAATAGCTACGTGTGTTCAACTTATCCTTGTTCCATGTATTGATTGTAATTAATCAATATATGGAACATTTAATGTTAACTATTTCAAAGACAAAGATTCAGAATGCAATTAATCTAGAGAGGACTACCCAAGGAGACAAAATTTTTCAAAAACGCGTTTAACCGCTCGAAAATGGACGAAAACTGGAGAACAGTGGACATGTTTGGATGGCAATCGACGCTCCCGATTGTGAGTGAAAAACGTTCGTTTTCGCATCTTCTTGTGCGTTTAATTGCGTTTTCAGTCAAAACACGCTTGTAAATACATAAAA
>OENT01000380.1:28538-64803 GCA_900239685.1 Rotaria macrura | reverse complement strand
TTTTATGTATTTACAAGCGTGTTTTGACTGAAAACGCAATTAAACGCACAAGAAGATGCGAAAACGAACGTTTTTCACTCACAATCGGGAGCGTCGATTGCCATCCAAACATGTCCACTGTTCTCCAGTTTTCGTCCATTTTCGAGCGGTTAAACGCGTTTTTGAAAAATTTTGTCTGCTTTGGTACATGAGGTCATCGCTTGGGGAAGAATGCGACAACATAATATTGGATTAAAAAAGCAGTTGTTGTCAATAAAGCACATTCTGTCCATGTATGTGTTCTCAATAGGTCCTAAAATAGATTAGTTTTTGAGGCGAAATGTCTCATATTTTTCGAAAAGAACGAATATTACTCAGAAAAGGAATTCTGATCAAATAAAAAAATATCCTCATCGTTAATGAAAATATCATCACTGAGATCTATATGTAAAATGAAGATTGAAACAATCATCGATATGTTGTGCATCGGTCATTTTTTATATACTCATCAAGATGATGAACGACTGAAAGTCTAATCAAATTTTTTTATCTTCTCAAAATTTTTACAGATAATAAGTGATTTGATTTATGAAAAAGAATTCAAATGGAATATCAGAATATGAAAACTAGAAATTCCAGTGATCTCTTTATTATCCGTAGATGATTGAAGGAAATTCACAATAGAATATTCAATATTTTTCATCAAACTGCTGCTGCATGAAACGTATCGGCAGAGAATCAAAACTTCAGTTTCGTAAACAGCGTTTTATGTACAATTACATAGGATAAATTCATATCGAATGTGAACAATGATGCTTCGTCCAAGATAATGGAGGGCGATCATTGAACTGATTGTCACGACAAACTGAATATAGTAGCTACTCAGGTGGATCCATCAACCATCTGAAAGGTCACCTCAAGCTACCGTTTATCACAGATTTTCTCCGTTTTATGGTACTCCGTGGTAGTGGCGTCACCAGAAAATCGTGAGTGATGGAACTCAGACGCCTGATCGTGAGGCTGACCCCCACCTGGTCTCTCGCCTTACTGGGACCACTACTCAAAACCGGTGATGGGGCCCAGTCTCATTTGGCCCCATCCTAGAGACGCCACTACTCCATAGACAGCCATCGTAACCGTAGTCACTTTTTGCCGTTTTAAAGACGTTTGAGGCTGTTCACGCACCGCTTCAAATCACATGAATTACCGTCACCCTGGCCGATGATGTTTGTTCGCTACTTCATATATCCATAACAACCTCATACATAACACCAGTATATATTTGAGAGAGAAGGAGAGAGATGAAGATATATTAGAACAATGGAAAGACAACAGACAGAGATGAAAGAAAAGTCAGCAAAGCGTGCCATCAATATTGACACACTGATGAAATTCGCTCCCTTAAGAAACTCGATTTCTTCTACGTCGAAATCTTAAACAAAGTGTGTGCAAGTGATTTTTAACAGAATTAAGTCTATTATAGCATTCATCAGTCGTGTATCCTAATTGGTTGAAAGCGTCAATGAGTAACTGCATGCAAATGAAATTCGACTGTCTATGACACTTAACTCTTTTATCTGTGATTCTGACTGCTGACCGGACTGAACTTCTTTTGGTTCAATAGTGCACTTCAAACTCTACGAGATCATATGAAAATATCGAAAAAACATACTGAGCTTTGGCAACAATCCTAAGAATGTTCGCCTCGAGATATGATTTTGTAATTTTCAATCAGAAAATATTCTATGGCAATAAAATTAATAAAAAAGCTATGAACCAACATAAAAATCCGAGTAGATCTATATCATTTTCAAATGTTTTCATAAACTATATTCAGTTTAAGACTAATTCCTTAGGGAAATCGCAGGCGACTTTTTTGAGGAAAGTTAGTTTTTGAAAGCATATGAAAATCACATAGATCTACTCAGACTTTAATGAAGAAGCACGACTTGGTATTACTTTTCACTAAAATCGAAACTTTTCTGGTCAAAAACTACAAAATACTAGTCAAAAAGGTGTACGAAATAGTATCTCCTGACAAATATTCTTCGTATTGTTGTCAGAGATCAGTATTTTTTTCGATTTTTTTATACGATCTCGTAGAGTTTGAAGTGCACTATTGAATCAAATGAAATTTAGTCCGATAAATCGTGAGAATCATAGAGAATAGAGTTAATTTTAATAGACACTCAGATTTCGTGAGGCTCCCAAAAGATTCGTACTCGCAATAGGATCCGATGAGGTTCAATTCGGTTTCATCAAGATCCCATACAAATATTGTCGGATCCCGAATATCGGAATCAGCTGATTTCCGAAAGTCGGAGTCAAAGAGCAAAACTTCTGGCAACTATCATCAGGAGCTAGTCTGAATTACCTGAATATGATAGGATCCTGCCGAGCGTGATAGACCTAGGTAATTCGAGAATTCAACTTCATAGAAACTCACTGGTACACGCAGAAGATTTCAAAGAAAAATTTTCAAAATATTTCTGAGTTAAATGCTTATGTGACTTGCATATTATGCAATAGAAGAGTATAAATTTCGCATGACACGTCCAGAGATACTCATCAGATCCTATTCAAAACAGATTGGAAGCCGATAGTAGAAATTGGTTGTTGAAATCGACAATCGCATATTATGTGGAATTCGTAAGAATCCAACACTCGCATTCGATGTTGATATCTCAACTCAGAATCCCATCGGATTTGTGGGGGCTTGTAGTATTCTACTAGATCCGATAAAATTTGGTACCAAATTCCATTACTTGCGTTGGTAGATACTTTTCATATTTGCAAGTATCTCATTGAAAACGTTTTTGTAAATTCAAATTCATGTAAATATTTCACTTTCACGAATTTAGCTTTCGATATTTCGGCAGGAGTCCAATACTTGAAAGCCTTCGTTTGTTCTTTTTTCGAGTTCGAACTTCTATAGATGTTCCAAAAGGTAAATATCCATCTCTAAGAGCTTATATTAGCAAAATATGTAGGTATTGACCCTAAAGAGAGACCTTCACAGTAAACATCTTTCGTTGACGTACACCGGTTGCAAAATTTCGTTCTTTGGATTCAATTAATTGAATCAATGCAGATTTTCATCTGAATTGGTTTTCATGATATCCTGTCATAAAATGTTTGAATTAATGCACAATCGAACAACTACTTCTTGAAGCCGTTTCAAGATAATCTTAAAAAAATACGAATATCAATGATTTGCAATTTATCCTATTATGATTTTAATATAAGGAATTGTTTATTTTCTTTTTCAAAGGCTTTATGTGGTACGACAATCAATGTACCAACACTTGATCCAAGTCGCGTGCGGAAACTTCAATTGAACGAAGTTATTAAACCGACAACAGAAAAACGACTTACCGGTGATGGTCTACCGATTACTAAACAGCCAACGAATCGGGGGGATATAATAGTGAAATTCGATATTAAATTTCCTGATACGCTTAACAGAGATCAAAAAGAAATGATTGCATCGACATTTCGTACATAAAAATAATGAATGAATATTTATTCTTATATGTTTCTGTGTATATTTACCACAATGCTTTATTAGAACAGACCTCTCTCACTAAGGGAACATGTGTCTGTTGATAAAGGCATGTTTTTTCTCGCTGGTTATAGGCAGATCCCGTTTTTAGTATTATTTGTCTTTTCCCTTGTTCAGCTCAAAACTAAGAAACATTGATGAATGTGTGATCTGTTCGTTCTTTTTATATATGCATTATGATATTCGACAAAGAAAGTTATTTATTTATTCAAATGATGTTCGAAATGAATTAAATCAAGCATACTTTATTAGCAAATATTTAACAAAAAAAAAAGGAAATCAGTGAATATATTTTGATTAATTAATAATCGTCGTTGTTTTCTAAATAAAAAAGAAAACATGATAAACTAAGGAAGTTTTATAAAATCGAAAAGAGTTTCTCATCGTTTATCAAACAATATTACAAGGAGCATCAGGGCTCGGTGATTTTGAGCCATTTGTTCACAAAATATGTCATTGCCTGTGTAAGAGAGAGAGAGAGAGAGCCTCTGATTCACACAGTTCAACACTCATGTATCCAGAGTTTTTATTGTGAAGAATTGAATTCTATCTCTATCGTTTTCTACATGTCTACTGCACGGATTTCAAAAGGTTTCAAGTAAATCTACTATTTTATTTCGTTTTGAATAGTAGGATACGTATGTAGGTGTATGCAGAAAACTATGAAGTAGTAACAAGGCCGCATTTCTCGGTGCTAATAGGGACAGCATTAAGACGATAGGTATGCTGGAGTACGATAATATTACAATCTTCAAACGGTCGTATACGTGAAAAATGACTGCTGTTGGCGAAGATTTGTAATGACTCACTAGGGAATGACACAGAGGGCACTGCTCATCGATCAATATTATTCATATCAGAGTACCTGTTTTGGTGTAATGATGGAAAATTAAAGACATTCATCGTATTTTATGTGCAGTGTCACATATCCTCAGCCCCTATCTCTCTGTGAAGATAAACTGTCTTCTACAGGAAATCCTGTTATCTATCTCTGGTGATATTCCCACGAATGGAAAGATCCACATTCCTCACAAAATACACTACGTCTCTACAGTTGATGACACGTTACTTGGCTAACAGTGTGTTTTGCAGAAACGATTATGAATGAAATCATGTCATTGATGCTACGGATTCAATGAGTAACGAAGTCGATTATTTCTGATCTGAAAACTTCATAAGTATGAAGAGCAGTGCACATTTTACAATCTAACGGCATCGCTTTATCAGAGAGTTTTAAATTGATTTCAAAGAATTTGCTAGAATAAAAGGAGATCTCTCCCTGAACTTGCGAATTTCATAGAACACATTGAGAATTTTCATATGAAAACATTTGTCTTACTTAGAGAAAACAAAAAAGAGTTGCTGAACAAAATTTTCCGCCCTGTGCCTAAGAGAAGATGCCTTTCTGGCTTAGAAATTTGCTAGAACTATTTTAAATTGCATTCATAAACTCAATTATTTTTAGAATGTAGTTTTTAAATGATTCCATGAAATGAAATCTGGTTTGATCGTGTATCCGGAAAATCTTGGGAATAGTAAACTGCATGAAAGTACCTTGAAATTCTCGCTGCTATAATCGACGAAACTAGGAAGCATGATTTATCTTGAAGATTTTACCTTTAAATAAGTCCCCCTACTTATCTAGTACGCATACAACTTTCGAGTTCCTGTTTCGTGCTAAGAGCACGCTAGGCTGCAGAGTAACACAGATGAATTTATTTAGAATAAGCAGATAATAGCTATCTATGTTAGTTGTTGTAGGTTGCAACAACAAATTATACCATATAACCTTATCACTACAATTGCAACGTATATTACAGATTTTCAAATCATTTCAATCTAACTGGCGTACATTTGTTTGTAAAGGAAGAGAATAAAAATAGGAGTTTAAACTCCTGATCGCTAGAAACTAGTACACTGAGAAAAGAACTGTGTATATGCAATGTGAAGGGGTCTATAATACAACTCTATTACGCATCTTAATTTACTGTTAATCTACATAGAATAATAGCGTTCGTAACCAATTGTATATAAAGGTATAAGCTGTGCGGCTCAGCCACCATCGCCGCCGATTTTCTTAAAAACTCAGCCGCCGCCGCCATGAAATTCCAGATAATTTAAAGTACTGTCCAACAGCCGCTGTATTAGAAAATCGAGTTCAGCCGTTCCCGCCGCCACAAGAATAATTTTCGATATTAGAAATCACCGCCGAAGATATTTTTACGATTGTGATCAAACATTTTTCCTTTCCTCTCATCTCAAATTTTGAATAAGTCATACACTGTTTTCAGAAAAGAGACGAAAAGCAGAAGATATTCTGTGTTTCCAGTAGAAAAAAATAAACACCTTTACACGAACCTAAAGCTATTTTAGCCATTGATATTCGTACAGTTTTGATCTATAGTATCGCTTGTTTACTTATACATTTAATTATATAGGCTAGCATTTGTGTATTATTAATATTCGTATTATTTTCAGAGTATATTATTATTTTTTTTCTTTTTATACTTTATTCTAGCCTTATGTTTTGATATGTGCATAGTTTGTGATACTCGTTTGTCTTGATACTCTCTATGTAGTTTTTCATTGCATCATAACAAAAAATATAATTTTTTTCATAAATTCTATTTTAAAATGGCAGTACACAGGGATTGAAATAAATAGAAACAGCTCAACAAAAAATTTATCAATATGAAACTCAGCCGCCGACGCCGCCGTGCAAAGACTTATAAATATTAGTTTGCGCCGCCAGCATGAAAAATAAATTTCAAGTTATATAGCCGCCGTCGAGGAATGGCTTACTAATTTAGATTGCCGGCCGCTAAGAACCGTAAAAAATTCAAATTTTATATGATTCGCAGTCGTTCTAACCTTCTACTTACACCTCTAGTTCGGAGATTATAAACATAAGTGTTCTGAGTTTTTCGGTAGTTTCGAATGCTTCTGGAATTATTTGGCTTGAACTACTGTGTAGTTATCGTGTTGATTGAAGTTGCAGAAATCTAAATTTACCTCATTTACGGTGAAAAATCTGCCTTGCCGCGCGTATCTTTGTGGGATATGAATTTCATTTTAATGTTTCAACAGTAAGTTAGTTATTCTATTAGAAAGAACTCGCGCTTCTTGTAGAATCCTTATTAAGAACTTCTACTAGAATAAAATTCACGTAGTAACTGTACTCATTAGAGATCTAGTAGAACGAAACATAAATACTTCATACTAGACGTAATTAGCCAGTAGCATTCATGACTGAACAAGTAAATCTATTGAAAACATGAGGAATACACTATATTTACCTGTCACATCCGTATCTTTTTTATTGCGACAAAAGGGACAACCACCTTGCTCTAATAAAGCCAATTCAAATTCATCATTATGGAAAAACTACAAAGATTCAATAGGGTAATGTTCTTTTGTGGTTTTTTTCGAATATTAACAATGGCAATTTTACCTTATTACAATATCGACACCGTCCGACAGGTTGTTCTGGTACAATAATTCTGTACCATCTCCATCTTAATGGAAATGACCATTTACAAACAAAAACAAGTGATGGATCCATTGCTTTGAGTAGAGCACGATCAACAACAACAGGTCGATATTCATCTGGATTGGAGCTATATTTACTCATTTTTTTTAAAAATGGATCTTTATCTTCTGCGCGTGTTGTATTTCCTTGTTCGGTTATAACGAGACGATTTGTTGTTGATTGATTCATTTTTGTTGATGGTGCCGCGTTTTCTAACTGACTATTTGGTACTTGTTCTAGTAGATTCAAGGCATCTTCATCGTTTATATCTGATGGTAGAATAAATTCAACCAACGGAAGTACATCGAATGAAAGAAATGACAATACCTGAAAGTGAAAATTCCTATGGAATAAACTATGCGTTGAACACAAACATATAAAGCCTATGACTGTCGACATGTCGACTATTTAAATATGTCACAGTTAACCAACCGCCCATATCATTTAGCAGTTTCTGTAAGTTGTTTTGATCACGAGATAACGTAGAACTAAGAAATACAGCAACTGTCTGTGCTATACCGAAGACAATTGCCGTTTTCACACCGTTAGACTTTCCTAGGAGAATAATAGAAATCCTCTGTAACCATTTATGATTAACTACGATACAGCATCATGGCCTTTTTCCTCTGTTAACAACTGACGCAGTAATACAGTAGTATGTATGATAGAATAAGCAATGTTCCGACGTCTTTGCAGTGTTTTAGACTTAGAATACAGTAACGTATATGATCAATGATGCTGGAAATTTTATAAACCCACAGAAAGATTGAAAGTTTTTTTCCGGTGATTCTATCATTATCTACCGTGGTCCATAATAATGAATCTTTGTTTTTCTAAAATATGCGATGATACTATCCACGAATACTACTAATCCAACTGTATATCAATCATCCAATGAAATATACTATGAAGATCAAAATGTTTAATACTATTATATATTAATCATAGGTTTGTGAAACTCAAATATATCTTCCAAGAACACAGTGGATGTAATTTTCCAGTCAAAATTTTGACAACTCATTAATAGTGAGTCACCACCCTATTCCCTTTCCAATGTCAAACCATAGCAACCAGTTTTTAATATGGTTATTATGACTGTCACAATTAGTAAGGAATTCGCTCTCCCTCTACCTTACAATACTGGAGGTATACGAGCAACATATAACAATCATAAGGGAACTGTGTTGGGAAACTTTTGCTTTTTCCAATATCACTGTTAACTTTCACAATCAGTCAAAGCATCCATAGAAATACTAATTATCAGCTGTAGAATCAGCCGATAGTTGAACATTCTTGAGTGTGATTAGCAGTTGGGCACCGGTTATATTAAGTTAAAAGCGCTACTGAAAGTCCAATCGATTCAATAGTGAAATGCAATCATAGTTCGACGAATACCATGACCTGCTCTAGATATTGTAAAACGGGATGTCTGATTAGCAATTGAATTTATTCAACTAGAATAAATCCCATGAAAAACATAGACTTATTTTAGTCACGGTCGAGCTCTGTGACATACATATACGGTTGTATTTGACTGTCCTATTGCTGTCTTACCACAAAAGTACTGCATGAAATAACCTTGCTTGAGACGCTAATACAACGAATTCATGTCGTATTAGCCTAGTGCATCGATCATGTCGTCTAGCAACATGTGATGCTGCAATTATAAGCATTGCTTCGATCAATTACAATAGTAACTTGTATAGTAAATAAAAATTTCTTTAGGTAACGAGAAGAGTAAAAGAAGTTCCTCATTTAGTTCTCTCACAAATGATTAACTCTTGTGAATTTGATGACCCATGAAATCTAATATAGTATGCATAGAGCAAACATATGATCATCATATTTACATTGAATACAATGCGATGCCCATGTAGTCGTTGAATATTGTTCTACTTTCACAGTCTAAATTATGACCTATGCATAAGTAATCTTTAATATCGGTAAGTTTCAGCTCAGTCAAATGAAAAAGTCTTTACTCTTCAATAATCACAAGTACACTATCTAATCTTTTTTACTGTTCGTAAGAGGTATGTAATCTTAAATCGTTCTCTCTGTTGGTACACGAGTGGAATCTGCTCTACAGAACCGTTTAAACATCGGTATGACAAAGAAAAAGCTCAATATAAAAAATAAGTAACCATTCAGATTCGAAGCGAATCCTTTATGATTTCGTATTGATGATATGGAATATATTTTTATCACGCGGATATTTAAATGGTTTCATAGCATAGATTCCATTTATGTACCCACACAAAGAACTGTGTTAGGTTTCGTACCTCCTGTGGGCCTTAAAAAGGTTCAGTGGTATAATTATATTTTTTTTTAGAGAGTACACCACTTTTTTTCTCCTGCACTCTTAAAAAATAGGTTAAATAAGTAACCCACAGCCAAGGAAAGAATCTTTTGGGTTCCGTAAGAATCTACTCAACTTTGAATGAATTGAATAGCTTCCTATAGGATCATGCACAATTTGGTATTTCACATACGAAACAAAAAAAAGATTATTAACAGAGGCACATATTTCTTCTTAAATACCTATTTTATTTAGAGTTTAGGATCTTGACAAGTTGCATGTTTCTACCTGTACGGTTCCATGCTTGTTTTAAATGTGAGATGTGAAACAAAAAAAAAATCTTTCACTTACAAATGGACTGCCACAACTGGAGCATTCATTTCCTCGCGCATTTAATAGCTCATTATGATGCGAACAACGATAACATAAAGGTAATAATTCATGATCATCGCTAAACGTCCGTGCTTCCATTTCCAATGCTAATTGTTCGATTTCGATTCGTTTATTGCCTAAATTATGGGTGAATGTTAAGTCACGCATTAAATAGATCATTTGGCGACTAAATTTATTTGCATTTAAAATTTTTGCTATTTTACATGCAGCATAACATGTACGAAATTTCGATAATGCCGGTGGTATGTCACCAGCTAAATTAATTAATTTATGATATATGAAACGCGCAATATTGAATAGTATAACTGGTGGTGTATCAACAAACGGTTCTGTTGTATACTCATAAATATATTGATATGCATAATAAAGTTCAGCTAACAATAAACATCGGTGATAGCGTTTAAATAGATCAGCCCGTAGTTCATCATTTAATGTTTCACTCAATGCTAACAAATATTCCTTTGATAGTAACCAATTGTAATATCCTGCATCGTTGAAACGTGTTTCACTAACAGCATTATTTGTCAATGCTTGTAAAACATTTCGTGCTTCATGAACACGACCAGCTTTATGAAATGCACGTTGAGCATCAACAAAACGATCATGTTCGGCCAAATATTGTCCGTAATTATAATATGCATCGGATGCATAATTTGGATAACGACGAACCAAGATAAAGACTTCATCCCATTGAGAGAGAATAATACGCATATCAAGTAACGATTTAATATCACCCATTTTTTCATAAACATCAGCAGCATAAGTATATTGTTTCATTTCAACGAAATACCGTGCACAACGCCGTAAGAGATCAATTTGAGATTTATCTAATTTACTTGTTATTGATGCTAGTCTAAAGTTAGTACATCAATAGTCAATCGATTATACCTAACATAGGAAATCAAGAATAGATTAAATGATTACAGATACTTTTGAAAACATTTATATAGCTTAATATTCTCTTAGAAGTCTTCGACGACCGCTAGATATTCGTTTTTTTCCCTCAAAACTCTCATTGAAACAGTTCCGTGAACATTAATAACCATGGAGACTCATTCTCACAATAGAGACCTACAAGATTTGACCAGATTCCATCGAAATCAAAGAGAAAGAATTCTGGCAACTATCATCAGGAGCTAGTCTGAATTACCTGAATATGATAGGATCCTGCCGAGCGTGATAGACCTAGGTAATTCGAGAATTCAACTTCTCAGAAACTCACTGATACACGCAGAAGATTTCAAAGAAAAATTTTTAAGAAATTTCTGAGTTAAATGCTTATGGGACTTGCATATTATGCAATAGAGGAGTATAAATTTCGCATGACGCGTCTAGAGATAGTCGTCGGAACGTATTCAAAATAGATCAGAGCCCGATAATAGGAACCTACAATAGCACGTAATGTGGAATTCATAAGAATCCAATATTCGGATTCGATAGGATTCTGTATCGGATTCAATCACTTAGGAATGTCATGTATTCAGCAACATATGAGTTCATCTGTAAACCTCAATATATATGATTCTGGTCACAATATATCAATTATTTATTGTGTGTTTCAATAAAAACGAGAGGTTAGCATTGTTCGAATAGCTTTTGATTGAAGTAGGAAATCGAAATTCGGTATTTGTTATTTGAAAGAGAAGTGACACTAGCGAATGCGAACATATGATTGATTTACATGATCTCGAATCGTTTCTTAACTTATCTTGATTGTTGATGTACTAATTTAATGGGACAAATCGTTCTCTTTTGATGTGGACTTAGGTAATCTTTTTACTTAGTTCAGACAAGAAGTTCCTGGTTGAACAAGAACGGTTTCAACCATTTTACTGTCGGAATTCGTCCTTTATGACGCAGTAAACTACAATACTCAACTGTATGAAACGGTAGTACACGTTCATATTTTCGATCGTTCGCTACTATTCCTGGTAGTTACAATGCCAGACCTTAAGCTATAAGCTATTTCTTGAGAACCCTGATTTCGACTAATTTTAATTTAATTGGCAACCAACCCATTTCAGATGAGATAACTTCTCATACGCAATGAAATATTGGTATTTAGTATTCAAGTCGAAGTTGCCTTACAGTTTTATATTGATATTATCGAAGTTTGTACTCATCTGATATGTTGTAGTGGTTACACGTTGATTGTAAGAAAACCGTGTAAAAAGTTGTAAGATAATTTCAAGGCTAAAAACTTAGATTTAGGAGTCTATAGTTCATGAATGTTTTCACTGTTTGCCTACTATTTTCTAAATATCAATAATACTATGCTAATTTCAGTTAGAGTTGGCATTTCTCACGCTCATATGTCATTTATATCAATGCGAGCTGTCAATCCTAAAAAAGGATAATTTAATGGTGTATGATGATAAATTATCCGATTTAAAATTGTTTTCGAGGTGATTTAAAGTAAAATAATTGAAATCACAAGTCATTGGACAAATTTCATCGGCTTTATAAGTGTCACAAGATACAATGTTAGACCTAGAGCAGATTTGAAAAAAAAACAGTGTATCCTATCCAACCCGTGTACCAATTAAGTCGGCTGACTGCTCGAAGTGAAGAAGTCGACTTATTGTATTCATATAGGTTTGTTGCCATGGTAAATTCGGCTTCTTCTTCTTCTTCAATCTTCTCCTTATCGATGCGTTATTCAGTGGAAAAAAAGCTTAGCAGTATCATGAGGATATGATGCGTACACATCTTAAATCCGTTTTTCGAAATTCGACAGCAGTCGGGAGATATGTGGAAAACACTAATTAACAGCTGATACTTTCCTTATAAGGGATCTGCTGACTCAGATTCATTATCTCTTGCTTGTCAGACGAATCATCATAGCTGAACACAATTAAAATTCATTATGATTTTCTCTATCAGAGTCTAAGATTTCGAAATAGAAGATGTCATACAGAGTCGCGTACTCTAAGAAAAATATATAAACTATCAAATCCTTATAGCTTTCGCAGAAGCTAAGAAACTCAAAATGGTTCTTCTCGTGAGTGTATGGACAGAACCTTTACTATGAAATCATTCTAAGATCTGAACGACAAAATATGAATTGGTACCAAAAAGGAAGAACAATCCTAGTTCGAGAAGAACTCTGTATGCGTTGCTGCTATATCTTTACTATTTCGTTTTTAACTTAAGTGGCTCCGTCTTTTTGATGCCACAACTTTTTCCTTTTCGTGAATTTTAAAATGGCTTCATAGTAATAGTTATGCTCGTGTATCCACTGAAGAAATCATTCAAGGTTCCGTCGCTTCAGCAAAAATTTAAAAGGTTTGTTAGTATGACTAGTTTTTAGAGGGTGAATAATCTCATAAATACATTAACTGTGAAAATAAAAATAATAATTAATATACGAAATAATAATCTATTTTACGAGATCCACACATTTTGCATTAAAACTAGATCATACAAATGCTTTACAATAACAGATATATTGATATCTCAAATGTCTCTAAAGCAAAGTAGCTTAAAAAAGATTAAGATTCTTCGTCACTTTATCCACAAAATCTCAACTTAATAGAGGTAATAATGTATGTTGGACAATAACTAGTGTATCTACAAAGAGACTCAACTAATCAATCGAATCATCGTTGAAATAACAAGTGCAGCTCGATGAATATAATATATAGAATATTGGTAGGCTAGGTTTAAATGAACGTCCTGTCTGCAGTCAGCCGACATTCCAACCAACGCATAGTACTGAATGGTACTCTAGTGATTAATATAGATTGATAAAAAGTTCTAGAGATATCATGTGCCAACTATCAATAAAAAATGTAACCAATCTGTTCAATGCAAATCAAACAGATCCTGTTGTGTCTTTCTTTCAAATGATAAAAGTCGCACGTCGACATTCTATTCCTAGTCGAAATTATTCGAAAAATAGTAACCACTCGTCTTTGTTGAAGTCAAAAATAGGAGCCTAAACGTGTTCGTTTTTTATGTTTCAGTTGGATCTTAATTTTTACCTTTAACTATTCATCATAGACGAGATATTTATATATTTCAGTGATATCATGTGTTCGGCTGCATAGAATACAGATTCATTTAAATCATGGTTTCTTGCATAACTATGAACAGGTCAAAACAAACGACTTTCATATAGATATGCAGAGGGTAATTTCTCATTACAAACAGGTCACAAGATCTTGGTTAAATCCTCTGCTAAGACTAACTTATTGCGTATGAATCAAAGCGGACACAGCAGACTTCAATCGCGTGTAGTTCCAGAGTTCTCAAAAAGGAATATTGCATAGTTTCTTTTCCGTGTATTACAAGTTGGGAAATCACTAGTGCGTTGAATTCAACTTGTAATATATGAAGAAGAAAATATTTAATATTATATTTTTGAGGATTCCAGAATTATTTGGAATCTCGAAATCCTGTAGTTCTCTGCTTCCCACTTGTCATGAATACTATTCGAAGGATACTTGCTCAATATCTTTAGCATTCAATAGAAAATTTGAACTGTTTCTAGTGAAGCACTAGATATTGAGTGTGAACATAAAATAATATACAGCATCCGGTGTTTAATTCATCGACTAGAAACATATTTTAACTTTTACTGTCAAATTATGGTATATTCAGATGAAATAACCTTTAGTCTTATAGTCAAATGTAACTTTAATATCCGTTCAAAGTTTTCGATTGACTTACAAATCCGCCCATTTATTTTTTCCTGCTAAATCAATAGCCTTTTGAAAATCATTAGCAGCAACGAATAGTTCTGCAGCACGACGCTGTTCATTCATAGCTATAGCCCATTCAGCTTGTTTATTTAACAATTTTTGTTGATCCATATCGCCCGCTACCATGTATTCCTAAACGATTAGCACGATCTATAGGAAAAGTGTTTTCACTATTGTTATCAAACATACTTTAGCTTGATCGAACATTCGTAAATCGGAAAACATGGTCATAGCTCGTTCAGGTGCTCCACCATGTTGATAATTTCTGGCTGCGTCTTGAAATCGGCCATTATATGCATAATAATCACCTAGATTTAAATTCATCTTATTTTCGCCACGTTTGGCGGCTTCCTTTCAAAACAGAAGAAGAATTGATATCGAATATTATTTCTTTTGTTTGATTTACTTCATAATTTGCTAATAAATTCAAAAATTTAACATCTCGTGTGCGACTAAAACATTTTTTAGCCAAACTAAATTGACCTTGTTCTAAACAAACATGTCCTAATGCGTCCCAAGTTTTATTTGTTTCGCCCAAACATGCTAATCGATATGCATTACTAGAAGGAAAACAAGTCACCACTTCTTCTTTTATATATTTACTTAGTTTTAAATTAAAATCTTTTACTCAAGTTGTTTCTTTCCCATATAGCGATAAACAGCATCTGTGACTGGAACAGTTATACCGCTCATAGCACACAAATGTAATAAATATATTGTACAACCATTAAAACCAACAATGAGACCCTAAAAAACGACATGTGATGAAAGTTTATTTTATAAAATAGAATATGCAATCATGTTAGTAGGCACGCATTAATGAATTAATCATTTGTGTTTACATACTGATTGAGAGTTATGTTCGTATAGGTTCCGTATATGATTAGTCAAAGAACGCTAGATATATACACACACAAAAAAAAACAAGTTTAAGTCAATTAGAAACCAGTTAGTATTCAAACAAAAATTAAAACTATCTTTGTCTTTTACCGATGCATCGGCATCAGATATCGGTACCTAGATGTATTCTTTATTTGTTCTGCTTTTGTTGTTAGATGCTAACTTACTTGTAGATTTTGTTTGTAGACAGGAAAATCCGCTACTTTAATATTGATAAAACCATCTCCTGAAAAAGCGAGCATATCTGGGAATGATATATTCCAAGCAACTGTTTGTGCATTTGGTTCCTTTGAAGAAAGACAACAAAAATTTTGTTTTCTGTATTTTGTTCTTTCATTTTATCTCGCTTTTCTTTTACTTGATACAGTAGTTCCTTCGTTCGAACATTGTAAACATAGAGTGTGCATGTATCATCAATAATGGCGACTTTAGTACGATTTACATTCATATCAACGCAGAAGATAACACCAGTCTGTTTCGCTAAGAACTGTGGAAATGGATTGTTAACAAATACTTGATAAACACCACCGTTTTTTAAACCAATTAAAACAGATTCGCAATCTACTGGACCTCCAATTAATTTTAAATAACGTATAGGACTATCCATTTGCCTAGAATCATAACTAAAATCAGCAGAACATGTAACAATTTATCATACAAACCAAACACGTATTTCTTCACCAGAGAAATTAAAGCAATGTAAACGCTTATCATGACATGTTATGATGTATGATGACGTAACAATCATTGAACTACATTCAATATTTTTATTGATTTTAAATGTTGTTTTATATTTCATGTCGTGTGGAACATCACCTGGTGCTTCATAAATAAGAATTTTATCAAGTGTTTGAATCTAAATTCAATACTTTGTAAGGATTAATGTATTTTCATCGACATGGATCATCTGAAACATCTTTGTTTTACTTACATCCATTGAATAGGATATCAGTGTAAGCAATGTTTTTGTTCAAATATATTCCTTATCCACCAGCTATCTACTATCTAAGGTTGTTGTGTCTCTCCTCCTTACCGTGCTGAAGAACACGATACATGGTAATAATACTGTGAAATTTAACCTGTTTGGCATAGCCGATTCTCTAGCACTGTACGCTAAACAAAGCGAATCTTGACACTCCTACGTTGAAGGGTACACGTTGAATCCGCAGAAAAAATAAAGTTTTATAGATCAGACAATCTATTACTTCTGTTGAGAATCACTATAACACTTTTGACAGGAACGATTATTACTGTGGTCTATCGAATCTCATGTACTGAGGTTTGCAACACTGAGAATTCATTTCAAAACAATGCCGATTCGAAACTAAGTAATATTCAACAATATCTAAGAATGTTTTCGTTACTTTCATATCAGTTACGAGATAATTACTTGATAGCTTTAATCTATTTTCGTCTGAAACAATGAATTGTTTGGCATGATTGACAAAAATGTTACGTAGGAGAGAAAAACACAACAGATAATTCCTTTCAGTGGCTTTTTATGTAACTTTTTTTCAAGTTCAAACGTTATCATGGTCACATGATACTAGTAGATCCAAAAGATTTCTACACATTTTTCAGCGAAAAACATGAGAGGGCTACTATTTCTCAGTGATCAATACTATGGAAATCCTTAAGAACGAGTGAAACAAACTACTTTCATTACTGGAACAAGATTGTAAGAAAGAATCTAATAGATACTACGTTCTGAAAAAATTCATCGGACATATTCAAGTGTATGAATCCGATATCGAAAGTGATGGAACCTGATCGAATCCTCAACAGTTTAATTTAATTAGTGCCTTTCTTCTTATAATCTGATGGTAACAGTGGATGCTGGTTTCAGTCTTTGGTAAATCCCATCGAATCTCAATAGTAGTCATCGTAATATCATTCGGTAACTTGGATCGTGATACAAGATGAAATTCCTGTCGGGTCTGATTGTTTGAATGATTTTTTGGAGACATTTACTGTCGATATTTGGAAAAAGTGGCTGCTCAACGATGTCCGTATACGATTTAATCTTCGAGCAAAACAATCGAAATTCTATTGGCTCCCATAACTATTATACGAGCTTTAAATATCAATCTCAAAAACATCCGCACAACACTCAGAGTTCAGTAAACTAGTCTAAAGTAAGTACGATTAAGAAGCATTGACTTCATTACAATCCTACACAGGTACATGTTCCTCGAAAAATCTCGATGATTTAGATGCTAATGACGATCGAAAATCAATCAAGAGAGACATACTAGTTAAGCAACGTATCGAAAGTATTAGTTATCAAGCTTATGTTTATGATTCTTCCTATCCTAGTGTTATATCTATGACAGATATTCTTAAAAGTTTATAATATTCACTACCGAAGAAAACATACTTAATAGAAATTCGCTTTTCGTAACAACTATCATTCATACTCACAGCAAGTGTTGTCTTATATGTTGCAATTTTACGAACTAATTCACGACATTTAACTTTCACTAAAAAAAAACTAATCATACGAATAATCCTGACATCAATTATTCATTTATACCTTTTTGATCGGTTGTTAAATGATGAACAATAACATCTGTCATATTGTCTCGATATGCATAGCGATCTTTATGTATTCCATGTACCACACCAAATTTAACATCATACATACCAATGAATCCATTGGTAGTACCGATAGCCTAATGATCATAAACCACATAATAAATAGAATATGATGAACATTTTGTATTTTATATGTATATTATAATTACCACAGCAGATCCATCGGGCTTTGCACAACAACACCAAACCCATGCATCTTGTGTACACACAGTACCCAACTTAAAACCTTCACGACTGTATATAGTACATTCTCGATGAGACCCACCAATAAGTATATATTCAGCACGTGACTCTTGTTTATATGCATCTTTAACAAGCCAACTTAATGCACATGGATCAAAGCCAAGTTTACGCTCTTTTCCAGTCTTTTATTTTTTGGAAAAAGAAAATAAAGGAAAGATATTACGAATATCACTAAGCATCGACGAGTTTCGACTAAAGTGTCAAATATATTTCAGTTCAGATATAAATGTGAAAACTTTGGACTTATGTCCGAGAGTTATGTGTACTTCAAAAAGTGAATGAGACAAATCAGTCATTCTAGAATGTGTGCACGGAAGAAGTATCTTGGTAAATCTTTTTGGGAAAATCCAAAACTACTGATCATCTCAGACATATCTAGGCAATTTTGTTTCTAGATGCAGTTTTTCTGCATTTGAGACCTTTTTGCAGCCAATGTTTTNAGCTGCGATTTAGTTCAAAACTAATATCAGATTCGGAATCAGCGTTAAAAAATGAGTCGATTTATATACGTTGTGGATAATTCTGAGAAAAAAGTTTTTTTTGAAAAAATCCCTGTACCCCACCTTAGGGATTGCTTGGTGAAAAATGACAATTTTTTCGATAACTCAGCCATTTCTTGTCGGATCCTGCTCATCTTCGAACTCGACCGAGATATTCATCAGACAATTCTGTGCACAAAATTTCAGCTCAATTAAATGTATTTGTAAAGAGTTATCGTGTTAACGACCGGACACACTGACCGATTCTAGAGAGTACTCACTTTTTGAGTACACAAAAAAGATTTTCTCTAGCTAACCATGTGTGCAGAATCAGTTTTTAATGCATATTTTTGAAGAAACTGTAAATAGTGATGATAATCATAAAGTTCTGCTTGAATCTAGCAGACAGAAAAAACCTTCCAGTTTTCTTCCAAGGCCTTGAACACACACCAATCGAATAAGTCTATTATGTCTTCCGATAGGAAATATTGATATCTCATGAATTCAATTCACTTTCAGACAACAGTTTACAATACGTTGATTTAATACAAAAGCCTTTTGATAAACATTGTGAAATATTTTCTGAACCCATTTTGTAAAACATCCTCGCACAAAGACTTCTCTCAGTTTTCGATCTTTTAAATGTATTCCTTCGGAGTATGAGCTCAGAAATTGTGTGTCATTTTTTTATCTGAGAGGATATTTTCATGGTCAATCATTGCTTCTTGTCGGGCAAAAGGGAAACTTTCACTAGGTTCCATTAGTTGTTTTGTGAAATTACTAGAATTTGTAGAGTAAACAATAGATGATGGTATCACTTGCAGCAGAAAGCGTTTTTCAAATAAGTACTGTTTAAAGTAAAAAACGGTTTCGTTAAAATATGAATTTTCCTAAATTTGAGATTACTAGAAGTGACGAAATGCAAGGTCTACGGCTTAAATTTTTCTCTAACAGTCAATATATGAACAAAAACTTCAAGTTTCTTTTTTAAAATTGTAATGGTGAAAATTTACCACACATGTTTTGTAGAAGAAAATTTGTTAAGCCTTTCGAAAAATGTTTCATTAGATTTGTACAAATGCATACATAGAATTTTTGAGTCCGTACTCGCAAAGGAAAACAATTCCTAATATTACTGACTACTTCTTCTCGTTGGTTTGTTTTTAAAAGATGGACAACTGAGAGAATATTTTGGATGAAGATTTTTTGCACAGGAATTACATACGCCACATTGGAAAATTATGAACACATATGTTAGTGATCAGCTATGGAAATTTGCTTTACTCTTAATAATGCAGTGACGTTTTCCGTAATGAATATGATCCTTAGCATGAGTCTTTTCTACGATTGTAAAATTTTCAAATTTAACAACAAAATGTAGACCAAGACGTCAACTATTTATCACGTCCCACTTCGATAGTATCCAATTATGATTTCATAAATCAGGCTAATTAAAATTGTGCGAGATAGAATTTTCACTTTGTTATCGAAACGGTACGGAATCATTGGATAAACGAGATCTGGAGTTCTAATATTTAAGTCCTTGATATTAGTTTATGTACCGTAAGATAGAATAAGTTCTTCTATCGACTTTGACTTCTATTCATTCCTCTAATCGAAAATGATCTGAATATTCATAATAAGATTTTAAATACGATTTTTACTTGTTTAGCGCCTGTTGCTTGATATAATGTTAACTTTTGACCCCAATCAACAGCGGCTAGAAGAAGTTCGTCATCTCTCAAAAATAAAAACGTTTAAATCATCGGAAGTAGAAACATGAAACAACAAGAATTCTACCTCGTTGGACTCCATGCGACATTCCATACAGGGGAATTTGCTGAATCTGAACGATCAAATTTATATTTTTCATTACCGTCCTAAATATAAAAATAATAAATATTTGATCATAATAAAATTATTCAAAACTATAACATATGTATGATTGGCAAGTAATAAAATTTACCTTATCCCGAATATGTACTTGCCCGTTATAAAGTCCAAATGCAAGTAATTGTCCATCTGCACTCCACGCACAACAAGTTATTCGACCAGTTAATTTTGTTTTAGTTACATTTTTTTGTTCCGGTGACCATAGACCAAAATCAGCATTTGAACAGCTAGCAAGTAAATGTGAAGTCGGATGATAAGCAACACATTGAACAGAAGAATCGTGTCTAAATAATTTTTTTTTGTTTTGAATACGAATAACATCGTTGAATGTCTTGAACAAAAGAACATACGAATATTTAAGCATGCCCTGTAATTCGTTGGTCCATATAACAACTAGTTTATCAGCACCACCTGAAGCAAAACGACTTCCATCCGATGCATACGATATAGAATTCACGATATCAGCATGTCCTAAAATTAAGTTATGTGATAAAATAACATCGAATGGAAGGATAAATTTCATACCGCTAAGTGCACTTCTTAAAGCTCCATCAACAGTATCATAGACGAGTATTTTCGGTCCAACAGCGGCTAATAATTGAGATCCATCAGGATTAAAACAGAGAGAATTAACTCTAAATTGTCATAGTTTGTGAAAAAAGACACGAAAGAAAAACAGAATCATATTACGGTTGTTCTTCACCATCTTCTTCCGAAGGTTTATCACACCATAAAACAACGGACTTCATTGATGTGAATAAATGATACTAACACACACAGAGCCAGTAACAATTAAATAAATGAATTGGTTATAATTCCATGTTAGCCATTGATCAATGTTCTGTCAGAGAGAAACCTTCAGTAATTTGAAAATCATCTTGAAACAAATCATTATATCACCAGATTGATTAGTTTTTTTATTTAATTTATGAATAAATTATTGATAGAGAATGTAATTATTAGTTATTATCAAGGTGTATGTTCATATAAAAAGATGTCGCTGATGTCTTTGTGTGCACCATATTCAATTTTTCGTTCAAATACAAGACAATGCATGATCTGATTTCCTTTTGAAATATCACCGTATTTTAGTGACTTGAAATAAATCTACTCCGACAACGAAACAAATCTTTAAGTTTTTTCCTAACTATTCTATCAGATAAATCTATTTCCTCTTGTATGAATGAAAAAAAAAAGAGAAATCAATTTTTACAAAGTAAGAATCTGCAGTCCAATAGATTGACTAATCAGTATTTTGGCTAAACATTACTCACCATGTGATCAATAAAACAGCAATGAAAAAGTTGTTCATTCCATTGAGATGTATTAAATATGATACTAATGAAAGATATGATAGAACATGAAGTTTAATTGAAAATAATAATGAGAAGCAATATTTCCTCAAGCTGAATGTACATAGAAAAGTTTTAGCTAAAATTAATCTGCATAAAATGATCCAGGGGCCGTTTCGTTTAGAAAAGGTACGACTTTCAAAACATGCTAATAAAGTATTCTGTTTTTCTTTCATTCGTTAGTTAAACGCGTGCATCTGGACACAACGCTTTTCAACTCTGAATTTTAATGTGTGCCTTAATGTTTTTATAGAAAATTCGATTTTGTATCTTTCTGAAAACAATTCGATCGTCAGATTGTACCGAACGGAAATTGCCATGAATATACTAAATCTTCTCTTATTACATGTTCAATGGTAAGAATACTTCAACTTTGCGAACATCGTTATTTCTTGATGTTATGATACTTATCATAGCTAAGTGGATATCTCACGAATAGTGCTCAATCAGTACAGGTCGTGTTAGTTGAGACCACTAGTATTTCTTCGATGAAATTTTCTTCGATTAGTTGCACGCCTTACTCCTATCTGCTGGTCTATTTTGAAGAATAATATGAATACCTTGGACTCAAAATGTTTTCACATGGGTAACAAGACACAGAGCAAACTATAGAAAGAATTTTGAGCGGCCGAATCATCATTCATTGTAAACATTTTGTGTTATGAAAAGTAAAATCGAGTTCAGTACACACGTTAACAACTTCAGATCTGCCTATTCAAATGGTTCTGTACAGAACGATGCCATTTTTTATTTTTGAAATACAAAAGTATGCCGAGAGAACTACTTGTCAGATAGTAACCATTATATACTCCTGCCCTCTCGCCACAAAGCCCTCAATAAACGATATTCATCAAAGATAATTTGATTCATACAAAATCTTTCGCGTATACTGTGATTCTTTTAAAAAGGCTACTTTGAAATTCCTAGCAGTTGTTAATCGTGCTTTCGAGACATATTCATTAAACAACGATCATACATTGTTCATATGACCATTTGAAGTTGACTATGAACGTTTATTAGTATTGAAGAGCTTTAGTTTTTTCAATAGGTTCTTGCTTTTCAGTTCGAGAGAAGATTAGGTTTTGAAAATGAAGTCTCAATTAAAGACGTCGTATCATATCATTCTTGTGAGAACGCATTGTGAACTATCTATCAGCATTCTTGTTTTTGACGCAATCTAAATATTGTTAGAAGTGAGCACTGATCCATTTCATCATGGAAACAATTGAATAGGTTCATAAATATTTGCTAATCGTAGATGTGACCAAAACATAAGAACGATGATTAACTGAGGTAATGTGTTGCATATTTTTGAGCGAATGTTGCCGATAAAATAGAAATCAACTTAATCGAAACCAATAACATAAGTCATCAGTCGTTTTTAATTCAATGATTTAAGTATTGGGTAGGAAACTAAAATGAATTATGTGGATGTAGACATATAGAAAGACCGTTTCATTCATACTGCCGTAAGTGACAAGTTTTCTTCCCAAAATGATGAGTTTTATATTAGAAACACATTTTCTTTGTATGGATTGTTTATTGTCATATGTTTTCTATCACTTAAAACTTGAAGCTATTGATCAAATAACGAGACGCATATAGTTTTGTAAAGCAAAAAATATTTCTCTATTTGATATAGTATAGTTATCTTCAAATTCGATGGTTTGCGGAAGAAATAATAATGTATGAGTTCACTTTTGCTGGTAATGTACTAGAACAAATGGAAGATAGAGCTATCCATCATCACTTCTAGTGAACGAAATAAAATTCGAAAATATCTACTGTATACAACAGAAGACGTCTTCTTTTCCACGCCTACGCAGGTTCGATTATTCTGTCGGATATGATCGAGCAACTACTAATCACCTTTGACGGTTCAGTTACATAGTATCAAACTTATTGCTAGATAAGTGACCTTGCCACATGGACTGATCCTTGCATGACTAAACGTAGAGAAAAAAACATGAGACGTAAGTTTCTGACATTAGAAATAACAGTGCTTTAAAAAAAATCAATGCACGATTTTAATATTCATTAGGTTCAAGCACACGACATTTTGGAATAAGTTAAAAGATCGTCTATTTATTTTAATCTTTTACCTACCGCCATTTACAATATAAGTGGGATAATGTTAGTACTAGCTCTAATAGACTCTGATTGAATATCAAGCCTAGAATAGTTAGAATTACTTTTATCGTAAATTGTATTGATCTATTAAGAGATATGACGAACGATAAATATACAAAGATATAAAGTATTTTTCGTCAGATTGAAAATCCAGGTGATATTAATCATGAGAAAAATGGTGTTCTGAAAATTATGAATTATATTTAGGCATGGACAACTCCAATCCCGAGTTGGAGTTGACGCTCTTTTCCATCTCAGTTTGGAAAGAGTTGGAATGGCATTTTTCAGAATCAGAGTGCATTATTAAATAGAGGAGTTGTCCAGTTTTGATCCTATCGCTATATAGATCACTATAGAAACTTCTGATCGATATGGAAATCCATGGCAGCCTAAAAAAATAGAACTAAAGTGAAATAAACTTTAATCTATAATACGGTTTATGGAATCGTTCAAGTGTAGTAGTGCAATTGGGAAAAAGTTCTGTAGACGAGCTAAGTGTACGGGTTGCTCCGTGGATCCAAAGTTATTAGTGCTGTATATTTTCTAAGAGAACGAGCTGCAGATGAGAAGTCAATAGCAATATCCAAAGTTCTTATCGACGAAGCTTAAAGTAACAATATTCGAAGTACTCCAACGTCACTCGCTGCAGATGGTATGATCATAGATATGAGCTGTTGAAATTACTTTTTTTAATAATGAAAAAAAACAATCAAATATTATATCTGTTGTATAAACATATTACACTTGATGTTATTTTTTTCTGCGAAAATTTAGCCCCTCCCCACAGTGTCAAAAATAATCGGGAGCCATGAATAACAGTAGATTAAATTAGCTGATATCATCGAAGAACTCTAACTATGATATTACGCTTTCTTTTTTTCACTATGAAGAGTTCAAATAGCGCCGATTGTAACAATAATCCTTTCCTACATGATACTTAAACGATTGATTTATAGAGTATTTTTCTGCTGATGTATTTTGTTTTGCTTTTACAGCACATATCGGTGTGAAGTTGATTTTCAGTTAGGTCAAGAACCATCTTATATGAGATGAGTAGCCATGTTTTCAATACAAGTATTTCATGTGTTTATTGGCAACAGATGATAAAGTATTCTGTGCTGAAGAGTGTTGCAACAAATGATTATGAATTTTCTTTTATTCATATGTATTGCGACGGTGGAAGATATAATGCAAGGGTTCTATTTAGTGTGTGCTCATCCATTGAATGGTCTCAAGTAATACGTGAACAAGAAAATAATATCAATAGTTATTCGTTAACATAATTCTAAAAGTGAACTCTCTATTTTACGGTAGCGTGAATTGGAATGATATTTATCCTCTGAATATTATGTATAAGAAAATGATTTTCGATGCATACTATTAAATCAGGCATCGTTTTATTAGCAAAAAATTTACAAGAAACATTGAAAGTGTACATAGTTTTCTTGAATGCATTCACATAGGTTGGTTATTAAACAAATTTGAGTTCAATACTAGTAATAACAGTAGATATTCTTTTCAGCGATTGACGTAGTAATTGAACAATAATCATTGAATGAACATCATGAATAACTGATTGTGAAATTCTATGACCTACTGGAGAAAATTCAATTCGACTTGTTTCATATATTGAAGTCCATCCGTGTGAATAAACACTAAGAATATCTCGATATTGACAAATAATATCGAATCGAAGATAGTTTTGAATTTTTTCTAACCAAAAATTTATTGTCGCTGATTTTGTATTGTTCATGGTCAATATTTCACCGATAGAGTTGTAATAGAAACTGATGACGTCATGTGCTTCTGACATGAGTTGAATTAGAAATTTCTACACGTTTAAAATAGAAATGAATAATATTTAGACTCAAAAGAAACAATTACCTTGTGAATATTATTCATTTCAGAAAAATTACGATGATGTTCAAGTCTCGGTATTTGTGATTCAATCAAGGGCATTTGAAAATTCAAATAACGATTCATTTCTTTCACAGTTTGAGCTTTGCTTGTGATATCCACTTCAATATCAGCCACTATTGCTTGAATACTCTCACTTGTTTTTGCTATATTTGCTAAGACATCTTTGATGCATAGAATTTCACGTATTCGACCACACATGTGATCACGTTTTATTGGTTGTTCATGAGATTTAGACACAAAACAACTTAAAATGATCATTGTCAGGAAACTATTTATAGTCAATAATGAAGACATCGTCATACGAATGTTCATAATTTGACTTGAAGATATGAGATTGAATCTATTGAATAAAGAAAAGGGATCAATTTATACATATATATAGGAGTCAGAATCCTTAGAATATTACAACCATCATTAAGATAAATCTATTATAAGTTTTCAGTTGAACCAAAAATGGAAACATATCCCTGTTCAGTTTCTTTTTGCTGCCGTCTTTCTACTACAAAAATTCTCATTCAACGTTTAGATTAATATTCAAAGGCTTATTTTAAAAATCAGTCATTCGATGATCTGAACAATTTGATAAATGCTAAATGAATAATATTTAATGATATTCATCATGAATGGAAGCAATATTACGCATTGACTACTAATAAAATTTGATGTAGATCAATTTTTCAAAATTTTCCAAAACGTTCTTTAAATTCGAAATATTCGTATGAGAAATAATAGATACTCTTGTCAGTATTATGTATCATACAAAAACGGTTGAATTTTAAGACATAGGTTTTTGAAACTCTCCTCGCCGCATTACAAATAGTCATCCTTACAGATCTTAACGGCTAGCATTACGTAATTGTAATATGGTACAGCTTTATTTGCCGTTTATTTCCAAGCATATAATGAGAAAAATTACAAATTACAAATGAATAGCAACAATGAAAACAGAGAATACGGCCAATCAGAGAAAGAAGACATAAAAAATCCGTGCTATTATATTTTCTGTATTTTGTACTACTATTATGAAGCTAAACAAATGTGAGTTCCACATTTTAGTACCAAAGGGACTGCGCTAAAAAGCTTTTCTATAGAATTTAATGTACTAATATACTCACAGAAGGAAGCTGTTAGCCCAAAATCTGCGACATCAACATGTGAAGCATCTTGTAACTACTGTTATTAGTCAAACGAATGTTGCTTTCTTGATATACATTCGAAACCGTTTATTCATCATGTTTTACATACTTTACCAGAAATGAAATGAGCGAGAAGTTGAAATATTCTCATAAGATTTTAGTATTATTTAATCGTAATTGATGTTACAAAAGCTCTTTCACGATGTCTGACAGGTACAAAGCAAATGCATATATAATTACAAGCGAAGAATTGATGTTGTTTGTTGTATATCAACATTGGATCGATTTCTACCAATGTTAGCACTGATCCAAAGTTGCGTAGAAAACCAGAATCAATTTACATTTCGACATACTCGTTTTCCAACAGAGCTATTTAGTACTTATAAGCGGAGTAAGAAAAGATTTCTTTTTCTTTCTCAACTTCCTTATTTTTAATACCGAGATCGATCGTTCTGTCACTGAATATTGGAGAAATCGTTAGGAAAGATGCGAAACATGGTTCGTACTTTTCGACTGGAGTAAATATTCTTAATTAATCGATTCTGGTCTCCAGTTACAGATAGAAACCGGCTGTATTCCAATAATTTTTCAGCGTCTTCATGCAGTTCGTGGTATCACTCTGGTAGGGATGCGATAACAGTATTCTCAGGTTGAAAATCAATTGAATTCAAAACGCTAATTATAATGTCGGATCCTGGGATCGGAAACAACATCGAATCAGCGAGAATCGTGACAGAAAAATTTTTTAAAGTAACGAGAAATTCATCGGAATAGATACGAATTCTACCTAAAATCAATTGTAACAAGAAAAAATTCGGCCAGAATGATTTCAGAACTCTAAGTGATTGTTATATAATCATCCGTGTCATTAGCAGTTTCATCACAAGCAACGATGTAAGAGCTATTTTCCGCCGAAGAAAAACCAGAGACTCCTGAACGAAGGGACTCGTATATTAGTTGAAAATGTTCCGTTCTGTATTATTCAACTTCTTTTTTCGTCACATGAAAACAAGCCAAAAGAAACAGCGGTAAAGTGGATAGATCTCATCGATAATACTGTTTCTATACTTCGGTGACATAAGACGTTTTTCTGCCGTATATCTGACCCTTTTCGGTAGTTTTCGTCAGTTGCAGCGAAATCAGATTACTTCCTACGTCTAGAATCATATCACTTGTCCGCTGTAGTGCGAGTAGCATCCTTCCAATGCCGAGGAAACATTCTGGTCACACTTCACTCAACGTAGCTCCGTAAAAAGATATTCAGATGAGTCTTTAAAAAGTCGATTGCGGTCAATTGCTGATACTTTCTCTTTAGTTTACTTTTTCAAATTAAATTAAAAAACGAGCTTGAACTCCCCTAACTTAATACTACATAATTTTGTGATCTAGCATAATATCTTGATAGTAGTGCGGCAGTATTATCGATTTAGGATGCTGAGCCAAATAGTCAGCAGTCAACTTTAAGTACTATTATTCAATTCTTCGGCTAAAAATGGTTAAAACAAAATTTTTGATGCTCATCAACACAGTAAGTCTTCTAATTTATCCAATTTTTGCTCATAATCAGGGAGACACTCAATTTACGCTACCCAGATGAAAGGTTAAGATTATGCGTATTTCTACCACATGCACCCATCTACGGTCAAATGCGATACGTATGCGTTCCGTATTTTGTCGTCACCCCGTTGGTCGTAAGGCGACATCGTAATATGAGACTGGAGTTGACCGTAAGCGGTCGTATAAGTGTCGTTGTTTTCACCGGAATAAAACCATTTTACTTTTCGGTTAAGTGCTTACATTTTCTTTTTCTTTTTCTTTTTTAACCAAAAACTAAAGTAGAAAGCGTTACTTTTACCCAGTCGAGTAAAGAATGTGCGTTTTACCCAATAAAGTAAGCTTAAAGTACTGCCCCTATTTAGGTTCCATTTTTTCATAGCAACAACAATACTTCCACCTCCATCAAGATAAGAAACAACGCACATACATCACAATCCTCGAACCCATGCCGATGTCGCAATTAATACAGGAACAAGAATGAACACGAAAATATTAGCCAACCAATAGCAACAACTGTACCAAAACTAATATCATCAATTCCACTTTCGCCAAAATGGTGGACAAACCCAAAACACTAGCCTGTGAGCACCCTCATCAAGCCTATTAATCCCAAACAACCATTCGTACCGATACAAGTATCAGACCGAAAAATACCAAAATATAGACAACAAGTCAGGACATCTATTACTCATACAACAGCCGTGTACTGATCACAACTATGCCCTATCACAAAAACATTCACAGAAGCACGCACTCAAGATTCATTGAAAAAATAACAAACAACAAGTTGAGCACGGAATCGGCAGATCAAGTCGACTTCTAAAATTAACGATACACTGGTAAAAAAGGGTTTCGGTCATTGATAAGAAATCATCAAAAAGTTTATCAAGCGTCTAGAAACCTATTTCACACATATGTCCGAACCTTTGAAAGGGTTTCAAATTCGTTGAAAAAATTGAAGCCATTTTCGGTTCGGCTATTGGACCACTTTACCAGTGTGAGAAATAAAAAAAACACTCAGTGAAACTTAAATTGTATAACTTGATTTTGTTCTCATACATAAAAATTAATAATAGTCAGAAAACCGATATTGTTTCCAAAAATAAACTTAACCACTCACGCTGCTAAAACTATTCAAGAAATCAAGTCGAGCCTAGACAACAGTGCAACATCCGGATCTCCTCTAATGAGCAACGTTACGAAGGACCTTCATTTCAATTTCTTCAGAGAAAGTATTGATAAACTTCGGACCAACACATCGAAATCACTTAACATATAAATCCTGAATCACCATGTCTACTCAGCTAAGTACTGGATGAGAAAGTCTTTCATAACGACGCGTTTGGAAGAAAAATCAACATCGAGCTCAACCTGACTTTTTTCATCAAAATGAGTATTTTTTTAAAGAAAAACATTCTTTTTTTCGAAAACAATTCTGTTTCCTCGGCACGATTATTTTGAAAAACTTTGCACTAAGATCAAGCTGGCTTGAAGAAGTTGAAGTTTGCGAAAACTACTATCACACTCAAAGGCATTCAACTTACCCTTACTTGATGACTTTGCGTAACAAAATTTATGCCAGACAAAGTCATCTTATTTAAAGACTCACTGTGGAAGAAAAATCGAAACCCAGTTAAAGTGACGCATTTTGCCCATGGCGAGACATTTTTACCAGCAATGTATTTTTTCCACAAACAAATAACTTGCTTCGTAGAAGTGACAGAAAAAAATTTGATTTCGAGAAGCATATTGGAAAGTGTTGGAAGAAAGACTAAAACGTCATGCAGAAACCAGTGATGAGGAAATAAACGGTTATAATTCCAAGAGTGATGTAATTTATCCAATCGATCAAATTGCGAAATGAAGTGAATGTTAGAAGAGAATTAGGTACGCGCCAGTGCCAACTAACTGGATACCAACCCGACTGAGTATTTATATAAATCAACTCATTTTCAAGATTAGATAGTATAATGTATCAGTATAATTCAGTTACTAACTATTGATTGAGTCATAGATCATTTCAACAGATACCTAGTCAGACTGACGGTGCACCGACAGTTGAGCCTTCATTGATGTATAAGGCAATATACAGAATCAGCATCTACCCATGTACGTAGATGAAGTTTGAAAATGCTGTAAACCTGCCACTTATCATGTTGTGAATGATTCCTTGATACTCGCGTCTTTGAATAAGACGACTATCTCTACAAAAATGAATAAGTATTCACAAATTTTTACTATGATATCTAGCTTAGAATCGCCTGTTTCGAGGATAAATTTCTGGAGTGTCCATTTCGAAACAATTGACGTTGTGCTCCTTGCTTTTTAAATTCGAGGTTAAAATTTTTTTTCGAGATTGAAGCATCAGCTACCTCGAACGAACAACTCATCAGAAGGCTGGCACAGAGCTATTCAAGTAGTGTGATCTCTGATTTAGTTTCACGATAAAGTTGCACATACATTTTATTTAGCACTCAGCACGAAAATACCCAGCATTCCTTGAATCTATCAAAGACTTGTAAATCGGCCAGCACGCGAATTCGATTATGACTCAACAGTTGCAAGCTGGGGTTGCTAAATTAAAAAATCGAGCGAAATAGGAGCTGTTGAATGAACAATTACAACTACTAGTTTCGTGTTTTCATCTGATACCAAGAGAATTGCATGTTAAAAGAGAGCGAACTCTGTTCAATTTTTGATATGAGTGTTAGCTCGACTAAATAACGTTATTTTCTTGTGGTTTTTCAATAGTTCTTTAAATCAGGCTCAACTGTCGGGGGGCTAAATTGTCGTGTCACTCAGACTGATACTTAGTGAATTAGATATTCGTGCATACCTCATGCGCTTCTAACTCCCTATACCTTAAAGTTATTTACAAAGGGTAACCCTATTGATTTGATTATGAATTGAGTGATATTGACACCCAGTCCGACTGGGATACCAGTTGGACCCGGTATCCACAGTCTCCAGTTCTTAACTGGCACTGTTGGATACCTAAAGAGAATGCGACCAAAAAAGACATGTCTGAAAGAATAACGAGTATGAAGTTCAATGTGACTCATTTCATGCAAAATGATTGTTTTTTTATGTTGATGTCTTTCCACTAAAACTAATGCCTTATTCTCATAAAAGTTTCATAAGGAATTCACCCTTGACAATCCTATCAGATAGTGTCCGGATAAAATCTAAACTTGTTTGAAGAAATCAACGTTCAGGAGCAGCACCACTATCGTACTCAACTCATTTGACTTACCTCCAACTGACGACTGCAAACGGATGGTAATTTTGAAAGACATCACCTTATATATAGACGTGTTCAGCAAGAAGCTCAACCCCTTGCGCAACATAATTTTTTTCTCGAATTAATTTTTTTCTACCGAAAAGGTATATTCAGCGAAGATAATGTAATTTTAGCTCCCAGGAGCCAAATATCCGAAAATTTTGACTTAAGCGGATGAGTCACTCATTATTTATAGACGTTGCGAATGGTAAGTCTTATGGAGTACTTCGAAGTTTTAACTTTCTAACAGGGGAATATATGGTGAAACTGATTTATGTGTTCTGAGAAAATAGTGAGTGCAAGTGTACGAATGAGATATTTTATGCCCCCAGCTCCCTTTCATGCTATACAAACCGGTTTATTACTCCATTACAGAAAAAGCAACCAGCATTATACTATCACCATATATTACAGCGTTATTTACCGTTTATTTCAATGCATATAATAAGAAAAATGAACAACAAAAAACGGAAAATAAAGAGCGAATATCAAAAAGAAAAACAAAAAAGAACTGTCCCAATCAGAGAAAGACCACACAAAAAATTCGTGATATTACATTTTCTGTATTTTCCATTAGCATTATGAAGCTACAGATATGTAAGTTCCACATTTTAGCCCCAACACGACTGCGCTAACAAGCTTATTTCAAGTACGCAAACATTTATGATATTGATAGGTAATATCAGTAGTGTCTATTACTACGATGCCAAAATAAGTTGTGTTTCTTAAATTAATACTTGATTAAACCAATCCAGTAAGTATAAAAATACCTTTCGAAATGTGATTTGACAAGGAAAATCGTTTATGTTTCTCTTGGCGATTCTGAAAGCATTTAACGAGTTTTACAGAAACGATTAATCCTCGGTTCTGTGTTTCATTTGATATTTGAGCCTCTGAAAAAGGATTCTTGAGAAGAAAAACTAGCTCTGAAATTCTCGTTGAAATCTGTCGAAGATGGGATCGGCTGGCATTTTTTCCCAAGTGAACCGAAAAGAAAGGAGCGTAATCCACAGAATTTTCTAACCTTCAAACCGAACAGAACCGACCGAATTTTAAAAATTTTCTAACCCAAACGATTTCGGTTTAGTCGAAAATCGTACCGATCCCATCTTTGATGTCTTCTTTTTCCCTTCAAAGTTGTATTTAAAGGCACCGGTGGTAGAGTGAAGCATTAACTTTTAGAAACTTGAAAGCTTCTGCTAACCTTCTTTATTGTACTCATGACACCATTTATAAAAGTAACCAACCATAAATATGCAAAAACGATTTTCTTAGCAATCTGATCATATAAAAAATAGATCTTAAATTTCTTTTGTTTTTACGATAATCTGCTATTATTTGAATCAAATAAAAAAAACATGCATGGAACTTTATACTTAGTTACTGATTAGCTAAGGCAAAATCTTCATTGAAGAGTCGTACTCTTTAAATACATGTATATCATTCGCTGTATTCGGAGCAATTATATCTTTTGCTTCCTTCCTATAATAGATACAAACAATCAATGCACTGAAAAAGACTAAGATGTCACACGAAACCTGTGAGCTTTTTCAAGTTTTACTATAGTATATAAGTATCTGTAGGATCATACGAAACCTGCCGGAGGTTAAGCAATATCCAAGGTTTTGAAAAATTCTTTTTTGAGTTTTAAAATACAAAAATGTTTCGCCCTGAACCCTTTGAAATTAACGCTACCCCTGAGGTTTGGTTGAAAACCCTTTTGAGTTTCGTATAGAAAACGTTTTGTAAATATGTTTCGTGTAGAATTAGGGTTACGAAGTTACTATTACCAAGCCGTTACGTTTCCAAGTAGCAGGTTAATTCTCCTTTATCAGTTACATGCTTACGGTAACAGGCCGCTACGAGTTACTAGATAACGGAGTAATGGGTTGAAACACTCCTCTAATAAGCATCAAAAACCTTTTTAAGAAAAATTACAAAATTCTATAATGTTCGACCAAAGTATATCAAGCTCGGAGAATCCATTTGTGAAATCCGTATTTTCACAATTTTCAATTCATATTTTTCGAGAAGAACATTTTTTTCCACAAAAATTTGAAGCGTTTCATTGAACTTATTTTTTTTTCTCACGAAACCTGTTTCTTCGTGGAGAGAAAGATTTTTAAAAAAGAAGAGTAAAAGTGAAAATAATAAAAATTCGTTTATCATATTCAGATTCCCTGACCCCGACTTGCTTTACTCAAACTTTTTAGAATTTTTTTTCCGTGAAAACCTACTTTGCTGATCATTGGAGGAGTCGTTGATTCCGTCACTTAGATATCGTTACTGGGTAACCAGTTACGAAAACGTTACCCATTACTTGATGAAATATTCCATTTCTAGCTAAATCAGTTGTCAGATGAGCAAATAAGAATGGTGAGTTTGATTTTCGAAGTTACAACAGGATGATATTATTTTTTTCTACCTAGATCAAACATCCCATGACGATCGTTTCGCCCACCGAAACCTGAATGAACTAGCAGAAACAAATGTCTGAAAATTGCGGTATTCTGTAAGAATACACATGGCATCGCTGAAACATGGAATCATTCTACTGGCTACAAACTTTCCTGATTTTTTCTAGTGAGTTCCGATTAAATTGGCTTGTCTTTCTGCAAGAAGTGGGACAAAAAATGGAAACAAACTTGGGAAAGTTTGTGGTCGAAATATTGCGTCCATCTTCCAGTGATATCAAGTGTTCTGCTATAGGATACAGTGATTCGCGCTTATTTTTCTGTTGGTTTTGACAGGACTCGGTTCATTTTTAGAGAATGCGAATTTTTAGCATTGAATGCTGATGGAAAAATTCTTTCGCAATGGAGCATAGTATTCGGTGAAACTTGCATGCAATTTTGAATCGTGAATTGTAAAGAACTCCAAGTACGAAAGGTCCGCTATCAGCTATTAAAAATAAAGTCTTGTTACGAAAGCTAATTTCTTCGAAACTTCAAAGGACTCTGACTTCGTTGCAAAAATCGGAACTCTTTAGGGCTTCTTGTGACACTTTTTTCTTTCATTGTAGGGGCTGGTCAACTATAAAATTAATATGAGTTTCTTAAAATTTAACTATCGTATTCTCACAACCATTTCAAACGGAACAGAATCATGTTTAGCTAATTCATCATAGTAGAGCTCATATATTAAGAAATTCTGTTTTTCGTTCGATTATAGTAATTTTCTTTCATGGAAAAGAACTTATGATGGTTCGTTTCTTCTAAACCATTCCTGATGTGTCATTGGAAAAGTTTTCTTTACTTCAACCAAAAAACAATGACTATGTTTACCTTATCCTCATAGTGTAATCGAATGTTATGAAAAAACCATAACTACAATATTTAAATAAATGATTGTGGTTCAAAGTAACACGAAATCGTTTGGATCACATGGCTACGAAGATTATTAAAGTTGAGAGATCAGTGGAGAGAAGCATACTAAGATTGAAAGTCAAGCATAGGATTCTTGTTAGAACCAACTGAGCTTGATAGTGTTTTTTGAAGTTTTCTAGCTATTGTTCAGAGGAAAGCAAGATGAAAATCTAAAGCGTCACTGAATAGAAACAGAAAGTGTTTCGAGATTCATTGGTTGTCTGCTTTCTTCCATTTCAAGAGACTTCTTATCTAATAAATCAACGCCAAGGAAATACTGTATACAATCCATTTAAATATTTCTGATACATTACCTTCGACAGATTATGAGCTCCGTCTATTACAACTTGTGATGGTTTTTGGAAGTTTTTATCACGGTCTGTAATCGGAGAGAGGTTTCAGTCTTAATCTGCAGGAAACCGGGAAAGCGTAGAAAATTTCTTTCTGCATACTGCAAAACGTCATTTGAATCTTGGTTTCCAAAGATATGTTCTTATGGGAATGATCAACTGCAGGATGAAAATGGAATCATTCATAAAAGAGCGAATAGATGCGAACATTTCACAATGGTATAGATGGTTTTGAATTGGATAGTAATGAATTAGAATTGGATAAAAATGCCTAAATGAGTTTTTTCCCAAGGGCTAAAAGACAAGACTTCGCGTACTTCAAAATACTTTTAAAATACGAGGATAGAAAATTAAGTAAAAGGTGAGTACGTGGGAACTAGAGGTGAAGTACACTAAAACATCATGAATCATGAATTAGACATGCTTTGACTACAGTTGCAGTAAATTTCAATTCCTTCAATTCACTGGAATTGGAATTCGAGTTGACTAGCAATCGACCAGGAATTGATTGGGTTCGGTTCTTTTTCAGTTAGGAAATGGGTTTTAGAGAAAATAAGTACTCTCTCACAAGTTCGACCATTAGTGGGCGGAATTAGCTTACTT
>OENT01000380.1:7273-23196 GCA_900239685.1 Rotaria macrura | reverse complement strand
ACCCACACTCACACCAACACCCACACCCACATCCGTATCACAGCGAGATCCACACCCGTGTCACACCCACACCCACATCCGTATCACAGCGAGATCCACACCCGTATCACACCCAAACCCACACTCACGTCCGTATCATAATCGCAGTCCACACTCACACCTGAATTCCCACCCACAGTCCGTACCAACGCCCGCCCCCACTCGTGCACCCGCACCCGCACCCGCACCCGTACTGACATCCGAACCCAAAGCACATACACATATAAGCACACCTACGCTCCACAGTCACTGATTAACCTCACTCACATCCATAACCATACCCACACCCGCCGATATCCGCACCTACACGCACAGGCACACGCACCCCACACTCACGCCGATACTCATACCCACGCGAAGTTATTCATTGAGAAAAATGAATTTACTTTGTTTCTACAAGTGCCAGAAGAGATTTCTTTCAGAGAACGGTAATGAGAAAAAATTTTGAAGGCATGCAAACTTGCCTTGAAAAAATCAAGATTCAGCGAAAAGTATGTGGTATCAGGTGCAAAGTTGTTCACACCTGCACCAACATGGGATCCACCCGAAATCAACTTCATATCGAACGGGAACGTATCATACACAGACAGATAGAGCAACAAAACCCAGAAATTGTTCATCATGATTTGTTTTTTTCAAAGTCAGCTTTGCACCGAAGACGTCTGTTCTGCTAAAACGAGTTCTCATGCCAGTAGAAGTGTCAAATCGAAACAATCCGCAGACGTTTCACCGAAAAACATGAAGAAAGAATAAACTTGATTAAATAATTCATAGGCGATAAATATAACAGCGTCGTCTCCTCTAATCACATATGCATCCACAGGAAACTTTTTCGGAATGCAGCCAATATAAGATCTCGTCGTTTTCTTTCAAAATTCATAGACCGAGATACTCTTCATCTCTCTGAGCACGCTTTTTTTCTCTTCAAGTGACTATTTTTTCCCCCGAAACTTCGATTCCGCGAAAAGAGTTTCATTTGTTTTTAGAAATCGCAGAAGAAATGCTCTTCAGACTATCACAACCAAAACATTGGGTGCAAAAAATACACAGCCTTCGTGAAATTAAAATCGGCTTAAAAAATTCTATCATTTTTTGATTGATCACAAGCACTTCAGTCTTACGGCTTTTCGAAATTTAACAAATTTTAGCCTTTTCGGCATCATAACGAGACGAATCCGTGGAGATAATCAACGTTTTACTTAACATCATTTATTTTCCTCGAATGATTTTTTTCACACAAAATATCTATTATTCTAGAAACAGCCTCTTTTGTAAGTGTCACATCGAACTCATTTGGGTGAAGTATTTCGAAAACGTCGAAAGAATTATTGCACCATCCTGAAGAAATCGGAGTTCAGAAGAGCGATTCTAAATCACAACCTGATCAGAGTTTCACTCATATGACTTTGGAAATGTAATCGACGGTTAATGATACTGCTCAGTGTACGGGTACATGGATCAAGATAATTTATATCGTGCTCAACATAATCTTTTTTTCTCGAAACCCATGTCAACACTATAAACGCAGCGGTTTCTTCTAAACGCGTTTTACAAGAAAAACAATACTAGAAACTATTGCAAACGAATAGAAAATGCACTAGAACGCAAAAAACCAGAAAAACTAGTATCATTTAGATTTATTCGATATATAGTTGATTTAAATCGAGATAAAACTCGATCAAAAATCTGCGAATATAAAAAATTATTTACAAAATTAATTTTATGTGCATCAGAAGATGTTTATCAAAAGTTTCTGTAAAATCAATCAAGTGCGAAGAATCTCAGATTCGCAACAATGTCAAAGTTCTTCTTTGCAAAAAAATATTAATGAATTGTTCAACAGATTAGAATAAGTACATTAATTCTAAAAGATTCATTATCTTGAACTTAAATGAATGGAATTTAGAAAAGCATCATCAATTTGCCTTTCAAAATAAATAGTTTTCATCATTTCAAATTTTGAGAATCTTAAATTTCATTTATTTGATACACAAATTTTCCGGATAAGTATATACATTTTTTGAATACAGGAATAATTATAGTTTCATGTAAGTGCAGCATTGCATTGATACATGTGTTTGTAAATAAGTATATTTTAGACGATCCATATATAGTTTCTGTTTCGTTCTATAACTGATTTGATCGTATTTGATTCAATGGAAAGCAAAATTACTTTCTGATCACTGATTCATTTGCTTGACTCTCATTTTTATCACTTTAGTAGCATTAAAATTTTATGTTTCCGTTGATCTATAGTTAGCTAAAGACCATTGCTATGCAATAATATCGAATCAAGGACATCTGGACCTGACTTTATCATGAATTAAGTTTAGGTGCTGTACTTTTGCAGCCATGTGAACGAGATTTTTATTGAAAGGGGGCAAGAATCACGAGATATTACACCGGAGACGCATCTGTTTTGTTCGTTTGCTTCGGTTTAAGTGCATGAGAAACCCGATTCAAAATTTATTTTTATTCAAAACGTATTCATATGTGAATGATTACTAGTTTTCATCTAACATGTCCATTCGGCGAAAAGAATTTCATCCGTTCGTAAAAGGTGTGGAAGAAATTCGCTTCAAAACAGTATCGAGAAACGTTACGACGAAGAAAGCTGACTAAAAAATCATTTTCAATCTTAGCCAGATTACTCTTACAAACATCTTGTAACTTCTCGAAATGAAGCGGTTATGGTCGATTCCAACCTACATGAAGATGTATTGAAAAAGAAAACCCACATGTTGTCCAGCACAATTATTTCGCTCAAAGTGATCATTTTTTTACCCAATATACGTTTTCTGATAAGACTAACTTTTGGCAGTATAATTCTCAAAACGTACTCACTCTACAAGAGCGCAGCAGAAAAAATTAGAAGAAAAGCCAAACTTATTTTAAGAAATGACAATCAGCAACAAACACGTTGTGGTGCTCAAACTGGCTTCACCTGTCCAAAATTGATGCGTTGGTGGAATGAACTGAATCTCAAACGAAAACTCCTAAAATAGAGATTGGTTGCCAATGAAAGCAACACTTTGCTCCATACAGGATTGTTTTCGTGAAAATGGCTGATTTTCACCGATAATGTTAGTTATAATAAAAGAACTGCTCTTGCTTGTAGTAATTCCAAAAGTAGTTCATTTTTGTGAAGGATATCATAAAAAGCTGAAAAGAAGAACAACACTAGCTGGAAGAAGTAAAAGGTGACAAAAAACATCACTCACATTGATCTAACTGATCCTTGGGGTACAACGAATCTTGAATGGATTTAGGATTTGTCACCAAATCTCTGAGGTTTGAACTTGGATTTGAATTTGGATTAGGCTTCTGGATTTGGGGTATGGTTCGAACTGAGTTCCTCGATTTAGATTTTGTCTAGATTTGGATTACAGGATTGTTTATGTTGCTTTGTTCGGCTTAGATTTGGGATTCGAGATTGGTGATATGCTTGGATTTTGGGATTTGGGTTCGGGTCTTAGATTTGGATTTGGACTTGGGATTTGTTTTCAATCGAACACGAGGCACACTTTGTTATCGTGCTACACTGAAACCGAATCTCAATCCCAAATCTCAATCCAAATCCAAACCCAAATCTATACCAAATCTAAACAATTTTATATCACCCTTTCAGGCTTGAGATTCTTTTCTCTCGTGTGAGACTTTATCTTGAAAATTCTCATCAGACTTGGATAATTTAAGACCAAACCAAAACCCAAATCCAAATACAGATCTCAGTCAAGAACAAATACAAATCTATTTGCACCAAATCCCAATGCCTTGAATTTGTTCCACCCCTAGCTGATCTTTCAGACACTCAATAGGCAGTTTTTCATAATCAAGTAAATTCGGAAGATACTTTATTAATATAGAGACGCATTCAGCAAGTAAACTCAGCTCACAATCAGCCTAATTTATTCTCTCCGAAATCGATCCATTTTCATCAAAAATTTTCATTCTGCGAAAGCAATTTCTTTTTTCGATTTAAGTATGGAAAGATCATAGGATAGTAACATTTTCCTTGTGCCACTACATTTCTTCTACCGATATACTATTTATTCCAATATATGCTGCTTATATCGCTATCGTTAGGGATATGGGAATAGAAAGGTATATTAGTGTACCAATTATAAAGCTTTTTCCTATCTACCGCTGTTGGTATGAATGCATTAATTTTGCTAAATATCGTTTTCACGAAAGTGATTCTGTCACAAAATGAAATTCTCGATTACCCCGATTTGACATAATGATTTAGACGCATTTAAATGAAGGTACCGGAAAAGAAAAAAACTTTTAACTGAAGTTTGGTTTATCTGAGGTTTAATCGTACTTTGAAATTCTCCAATTTAGTTTCCAATATTTTATCAACATTTCTCAGAGAAATCATCGAATGGATTACCTGAATTCGCTTGAGTGAAACGTATTGCAAAGTTTTCAAAGAACGACTTGACTGTCTTGAAGAAATAAAAGTTACAAGAAAAATTTCAGGGATAGGCTCCGAGTGATCACGTATACATCCACCGAAAAAATTTCTGAAATGCAATGAATTTCGGAGAACATCTTCTTAAATAAGAATGGATGGAGTAACAAATGCGATACCTTGCGCAACATAATTTTTTTCCCCAAATGAGTTTTCTCCCCAATGTGTCTTTCCTGCGAAAACAATGTTTTATGTGGGTAGAAATGTCCAAAGAAATTCATTTCGTGCAGATGCATGCGATTTAGTTGAATAATAGACTAAACTGGTTGGAAAAAAATGAAACTACACGAAAAAAGCACTTTCATACTTAAACAGATCTCGTTTGCATCCTACGGACGGCTATTTGTAATGATAGTCGTGTGGAACAACACCACCCTGTCTAAGGATCTGTGCACGAGGAAAACAGATGTATCATTGATCATGATTTTCGTGATAGAATTTGTGTTTTCTGTGAAAAAGATTAATATTTTTTTGCTTAAGTGTCACACAGAATTCAATGTGGAGGAGCGCCTTTGAATAATGAAAGAAACACTAAACTAGCCTGAAAAAGTAAAAATTAAGGTGAAGCGTCGTGATCACACTCAACGAGATCCCATTAACTCCTGTTTGATGAGTTTTCAAAATTTAGTAAATGTGGCATAACATCCCTTCATATAGAATGCAGTTGAGTAATGAGATTGTTCACGGATAATGCCTTTGTTTTGGATTGATCTTATATCTGCTAATTTCTAACCGATGATTTTGTAGAATTTGAGACTACACTAACATTTTCATCATCCATGGTGTTTTTCTCTCGTAGAACATGTGCTTCGGTACCGATATGGAAACGGTACAATAAGGGTAAACCGAGAGTCAGAATTTTCTAGAAGACAACGAATCAGTAAGTTACTTTTTCGGAAATGTTCTGATCTGATACTGGAACCTATACTAATTACTGTTACTGTCTTCCGGCTGATTCGCTGAACTTCTTGGTAGAAAATGACTGGTATCCGCAAAAAAATAGGAGATTTCATGTCCAGAATACTGCTTGCACGCTCTGATGAGCTTCTGTGGAATGCTTCTCTTACTTGGCGACTTAGGTCTTTCTATAGGTTGATTATGAAAACAGTACGTCATCTAAAGTATAGTGAGATTTTATTTTAGACATTGGGATCTCTCCTTGATACTGCCTGTACTTGAATTTTTTGTATGGTATTTTATCATCAATACTTGATTTTTTTCTCGTGTTCTATGTGATTATCCCGTTTTTCCGTCAAACAAAAAGAAACTTCTTTATGATTTAAGTTGGCATAGTAGATCTGATACTGATTGGGAAAGTCAGTAATGATATTTCATGATGGTAAGACTGAATACGAAGTTCGTCTTTTTATAAGGCAGAATCTCAATGAATAGTTCAACTCTTTTTTCTTGTACACTGAAGGAAAGTAATCTGAAGTTAGATGTAGTCAATGTTCTAAGTTGTTATTTGATTCGACAAAGTTAAGCATGAGTGAGAAAGTCATGGTGAAGATATAACATGGAATAAATCTCAGAATTCTATCCCTATCCCTATTCACATTATCCAACATTGTCTGACTCGGTTATGTATGTGCAAAAGTAATAATCAAATAGGGCTAAAAATTGCAATCTTAGTAGAAAGTTGCTATAGTCACTCATTTAAACGACAGAAGAAGAATAGATACAACATATCTCTAACTCACTTATTTTCACTCACACCCTTTGACTTTCGATGACGTTCAAGAAAATAAATGATAAATTTTTTGGGCATCACTAGTTCAATTGTAAAAGCATTGGTCTGTGAGCAATCAATCTATGTAATACATTGACTTGGACTAGAGGCAGTATACCACCGATTGTTGTTCAATTCCTTATTACATCAAGTTGAGTAGATAGAGTACCTAGATAATTTATACATCTTAATTCGATATGTTGAGATTCGACTAACGGTGCATGTTTTATCAAACAAACCCATTTATTTTCATCAGCTGTATTCTTTCTCTCCATTTTGTTTTTATAATATGTTCTAATAATAATCAGTAGAATATTTTCAAGATAAAGTAAACCGTTGTATTTTCGGTTCTAATCAACAATGAGAGGCATTCAAGAATATCAGTGACTGTGCTAGAATTAACTATTTATGGTTTGAGAATTGTATGAAGTAAAAATATTATTTGGGACAAGGAGTGTATTGACTAAGTGATTTGTCTTTGTTTACAACATCGTCATATTTTGTCTAGTCCCAAATTTTCATTTTCATCTCATTGAGAGGAAACAAAATTTGAGAAAATTATCAGTGATTTGCATTCCATTCTTCTTTCATACCGTTATATGTTACTCGAAACCAACCTCAGCAGTAGGAATTCGTAGAATGTGAGATTTGTGATTGAAAAAAACTGTTACTATAATTCTTACTGGATGGAAATATGAAACACGATTTATTTATTGGTGCTTATCACACCCATATTGGATTTTTCAGGTGAAGAAATATGATTTAGTTACTCCCGGAAAGCAAGTACAGGAAATTGTAAGGAATCCGCAGGAAAAAATCTCACAATACCAGGTATTTTTCTGTGGAATTCGAGGATTTCGCCTCCATATTTCTGTCTTTTCTTACGAAATCAGATCTCCGGAATCATTGACGTGGACTCCCATGGATTTGAAACGGAACATTCGTCATTTTTCAACTTTATCTGCATGAAACGTCAGAAGAAAGTATATAATATATTCTGCTGAAGATCTATAGACCCTTCAATTGTAATTCGTGTAAAGAAAGATCTTTGACCATCTGTGATAGGTATTTAGTTTCTCTATCGCAGTCAGTGAGAAATTATTATGTTCTTACAATAGAATTGTTAACTAGAGATTTGTTAATAGATACCTTATTTGATTACTGATTTAATTAACTACTAATATCATACTTGATTAATTTCTCTGCCGTATTGTCTGGGAGAGAGGGGATGGGTTGCAAATTTCTGCTCCTTGATATACTGTAAAAACTAGCTTTGCTGAATTTGCCACTGAACATAGAGTAGTTTTTCGTTTTCGATATATCCAATGAAACTGTTTTTGTTTGGTATTCTATCAATAACATTTTTTTTCATTCATAATGGTACGGATTTGTTAACAGCGTACTTCAAAAGTCCTTTCAGATCATGTTTCATAAAACTGCTAACCAATATTCTACTTATGCCATTTTATATTAATATTTGTGTCACAAGATTATTGCTTAGCAGGTTCAAAATGTGAACGTTTTCTTAAAATATGAGACTGCTAGCATTTTTTTTTTCGGTTTAAATCACATGGAAGTTATGTACCATACAATTTTATTTCTTAGTGGAATCTTATAATTTTTTTTTGTTTATTTATCGACTGTCACATCGACTAAAAATTCAGTAATTTCGCAATATACTGCCAAGGAGAGACGTTGTAACATAGGATTGTACGAGAATTACTACAAAAACAGCAAAGTACTGTCGTAGGTCGTGCCTTACAGTCTGGGATTCGAATTCATCATCATGAAATTCGATTGAATCCTTGTATCAAAATCTAACGCTGGATTCTGACGGACGTCTACTGTTGGCATGAAGTGCTTATTAACACTCGACTTTCAACATAGCGCTTGACCATTGGATGCACTGTTAGTGCTGTCGTTGGATAAGATTTCGACGGATGATTGGATCAATTCATCTGGATAGATATTAATCCTTTCTATTCTTTGTATATGCGTTTGCAGGTGAGTAAGAGAAATAGTTCTTGATTTCGATCGAGAGTTTTTTAGATGAATTCAGAAAAACTAAAGTCATTGTACTAGTTTTCTAATGTGTGATTTAATGCTGAGAATAGTATTTTAACAAAGGAGTGTCTTCTATTTTATGTAGGAACTTAGTCAAATATTGATTAACCAGTATTTATTAATATTAATTTCCGAGACTAGCAGTGTCATATGTGGTTGTATAGTGAAGTCGCCTTCGGAAGTGTCATGACTCTATTTATATACTGCTTATGTTTTATCGATGATTACAAGTATGCTTATTGCACATCAGTGATTAGGGAATCGAGCCATAAAATTTTGTTCTTTCCATCCAGTGATTAAATATCGATCTTTATTGAGATGAATAATTGACAACAGTAATATTCAATAAGACTATTTGAGTTGAATAAAAGACAAAAAAATAACTGTAGGTTTCTGTTGTATTAACGTAAATATTTGCTGTCTATATGGTGAACAATATTGTTGACATATCCTATCCATTCATGTAATAATCGAATAACTACGATTGAATAACCATTGTATACAAGTGAGGGTGCATTTTGTCCTCGAATAGCGGATATTTTGATACCCTTGATTTCGCCTATTGTTAACCATTTTGTAGAATAAATAACAAAAATATTTCGATAATTACATAAAAAATTTTTTTTGTAAATTGTTCAAAATCTGTTTAAATAACTGATCAATTACAAAACCAAAGATGTTTTTGACTTGCAAAATACTGTTAATTGAATTATATAAATAACCAAAAGCATAATTTTCTTCTTGAATCAAATGGATTAAATGTGTCTAAGTTAAATAAAAACGAAACCAACAATTAAATCTTTCTGTTCAATATAACCTACTGTATTAATATTATTTTTAACATTTATAAATTCATAATGATAATACGATTTCGGTAGAGTTACTTGTAAATATTTCATTGTGTAATTGATATATTCATTGATTGTTGTTCCTGTTAATTCACTTTTACGCTAAAAAAATTCAAATTCCAACATACGAAAACCATTGAGAATAATACTCACTATATGTTGCTCGATTTTGCGAGCTGTACTATTTACTTCTTGGGCGGCACGCAAAATTTCCAGAAGAACCTTTTTAACACAAAGTATATTGATATTATTCGAACAGAATTCACCATCAAAGGTTGTACTATTTTGACCACATACAGACCAACATAAAAGAAGAGAGATTAAAATACTGAAATTTAATAGCATTGACATATTGCAAAAGTTGAACAAATCTAAATAATAGTAGACTATCAATGTGGTTAATAGAAACAGAATGAGATCAGTTAGAAAGTGAAAGAAAAACAATTCAACAGAAATATATATATATGTTTATTTATTTCGTGGCAATGCGAGCATGATAAACGTGATGTTTTCCTAAATCGACCACATTATTAGGTAAAATATCACGATGGGTATTCATCAGCGTCTTATACTTTGAAATTTCTAATAATAAAAAAATCATAAATAGAAATCTTATGGTCTGAAACGAAGAGCAAATATTTATGTCTAGGATAGTAGTCAAATAGTTCTATTGTTTTCTTTGATTTTATAAATTTTCAAAATACCTAGGAATAGAATTATTGTTTCCGAAACACTACTTTGCAAAATCGATAATGTTTTATTCTTTCCTTGGAGTAGAATATATGAAATGAAGCAAGTGAATTTGAGGTTTTCAAAGTTATTCATTACAAGCCAAGAAACTGGTAGCACAATTAACGATAGTGCTAGTGGTATTTTCAATTTTCAACAAATTTTATCTAATCAATTTGGTTTTAGCTAAACGTCAATCAAGTAAAGACGTTCGTTTTATTTCTTTTTTGATTAAATATTTACGTTTTACCCATGTAAAAACGTTTGTTTAAAAATCACGAACTAATCAATTTTTAATCGATTTTCATCATACGATTTAAATGAATCATTTCAACCTAAATAACCATACTGAAATCATCCTTTAACCGATTATTTCAAACACAACAATTAAAATCAAGTAATGAGAATCGGTTATAATAGATGCGTTTGAAATAATCGGTTAAAGGATGATTTCAGTATGATTATTTCAGTTGAAATGGTTGTTTAAAAATCGATTATTTCTTGATTTTTAAACAACTTTTTTACATGGGTATTCGCCAATGTTACCATTGTTGTCATGCCATCTTAGTGAATTACCTAGTCGGGTAATCTAGAAAAAGTAAATTAACTAATTCTAATGGCTAGCAAAGTTTCTGTAAACATCTAGAAAACTGTTTAGAACACATTAAAGTCGTGTCTGATAATATATATGAAGTTATAAATAGCTGAAATAATTTGGCCATCAGTCGAATCGAATTGAGTTTCAATCGTTTTATTTCAGTCAATTTTTTATATTTGATCTAAAACAATCGATGAAACACATACATTGCGTTTGAGTACTACCCACTGAGAGAATAATTCCTAGGATCGGAATCGATCGGATTGAAATAGGATTTAAAAAAATCGGCGAATTACTGTCGGAATTTGCAAAGCGGAATGAATTTCTCGGATCCCACTGAATGAATTTGACGGAATTTCAAGCAAACTATTGACCCAGCTGTAGTTATTCCACCAGCTACTAATTAGTACCCAATAGATGAAATACGATTCATCTGTCCAATTCATTTTTAGGTCCATCTCTGGCAAACCAATCAGGTTTCGTCGATTGAGTGGATCTAATAAGATCTGGTACCGGATTCATTCACCTGGGCACCTAGTCAAAATCAGAAAGAAAAATACAGATTATGACGACTACATATTCTTAGCAGCATTTATTGTTTGCATGCTGATTTACTTGAAATCCGATATTTTCTCCTTCATCATAGTTTGTTAAAATGCGTTGTACTCTTCAATAAAGTTGAACTGTATTGACATCAAAGTTTTATTTCTTTTTTGGAAAAGTCTTAACAGCTGCAGGCAACTATAAATAACCGTACTTGATAATTATCGAATAACAACGACGTTCTCTGCCTTGAAGTACAACTCCCGCTTAAGTAGACAAAACAATCTATATTTGAGTATTCTCTCTAGGAGGAAAAGATATCGATGAATTCATACATCCGTCAGGCGTGTCTGAATTTCAGATGGTATGACAAGCTAGTTTTCTAGGACTTTATGGTATGCCCTTGTAAAAGTTCATTAGAAGCAACTGAGCTGAATGATCAATGCATCATCTTCGTACATTCATAGCATATGTAGATATTCATTGCAATTTGCAATCGGTCTAGATAAGTTATAAAGAAAGTTGTCACTACTGTCAAGGGTTTCGAAAACTCTTTTCAGATTCTTTGCATTTCCTGCACTAAATTAGAACTAATGGTATGAACCCATTAGATGTATCTAGTCACAGAGTTATACGTTTATAAACATCTGCAAGACAAATTCTTAAAATTTTAAAATGTCTGGAAAACTGAACCTAACGCCATCGTTCCTCTGTCAAAATAATATCTTTAAAACATCCCTCACACCTCCATGGATATCTCTGATTCATTCATTAATATGCATTATCTCAAGAAACGTTTCCATGTATGACATAAAAACTTATATTGTCTCTGCGTATGCAGCTGTTACTCTTGTAGTTATTGATACTTATGAAGACGGTTAAAATAATAAAAAGATATTTCGTTAGTTCTTGTTTTTCATCTGAACAATTTTGCTCTGATGATTTCAAGAAATGAAAAAATTGGCAGCATCATAGAAATAATAAACTGAAGAATCACTTATTGTTTATTTTTTTCGTCGACTTTTTTATCGAACTAACCATAAAGCTGTTCTCCAAATACTATTATTGGTTAATCGTACGGAAAATCCCGTTTTTAAATGTGTGATTGGTTCTACTATACAGGTGCTCAATAATATTAGAAATCCAATCAAAGTTCATATTAGGCGTGCGACAGCTTCAGCTCCAGCTCAGTTCCAGGAGCTAGAGCTGTCACATGCCTAGTTCATATCCAATTTTATTTTACCCACAGAAGAAGCAGCCGATTGAATTTCATCTATTTTGATGATTCATATAATTCATGATGGTGATTCATGCAACAAATAAAAAAATAAACCCTTTTTCTTGCTTAATGCAATAAGCCATTGGATATGCTCAAATGAAGAATTCTTAAGTATATAAAAAATGAACCAATGTTATATGATGGTCCCGATCATGGTACAATTTAAAATTTTAATCTGTTTCATGGTACGTGGTATTTGGAAAAGTCAACATGACCCAATCAACAACTTGGTTACAGTAACTTTCGGAGAGGTTCCATCATACTTTCTTTGGATTACATGGTTTTCTTCTGAGATTTATGTTTCTGCGGGAAAAAATAAATTTCATAATCATCCTATTAATTTTTCTCAAGACAAAAACAAAAAGGAACCATTGAATACTGCGCACCATCTATTTGGATGAAATCGGGTTTCTTTCTCAAGTATTTGGTATTTGGATAATTTTTAAAATCAATCATTCCATGGGTCATGAATAACTCAGTACTCAATTAATAGACATTCATCAAGGATTACTTTCTGTGTATTCAACCACGTATAACAACAATAAATTCACAGAAGTGTTTCTGATCTCTCTCTACGTTCAATTTGAATCTAAGCGTGGTTATATACAAACAGGCAACGAATACTGAACACAATGATTGACACGTGTATCTTTTTGTTTGGAAGTCGTAAGTACATTTACAGTAACTTGCAATCAAATACTGGTACTTAGCTCAGATATATTCGAATGTCACTATAGATTGGTTTTCTAATTACTCCGGTCTTGAATTTTTATGTAAATGCTATTTCATGAAACGTTTGTGCAAAACTTTTATTGGTGTTAAAATCAATCATGTAACAACTTCAGATCTTTTGAACTAGAACTGCTCGTCAGCTGAGTTATCCTAAGATTCTTCCTAATTTTCTAGAACGCTAAGATACTAGTTGTGTTCTGAGGCATGAAATATGAGAGTAGATACGTGTTTGCTTTTCCCTTTATCTTTCTCAACATCTACACCGTAGTCACATTCGTATATTTTCGCTAGCAGTTAGTAGACATGATTCTACGGAGCACTTAGTTATGCATCAGTTCTAGTTAAGAACTGTGGGCTGAGTCATTTAACCAGTCAAATAGGGTATCTATATCAATCAATTCCTAATCAAATAAATAGGGGTACGCTTTGAGAGTAATTTTAATTTATTTAAAATTAGGACCACATGACCCATGTAGCCGATAATGGATAAATAATGGGAAAATGACGCATTATATTCCATTATTTTCTGAAATTTCATGAATAATTAATTATAATGCATGAATCTTGGTATTTGAGATAAACTTCAATGCATTTCAATGCATTACTTGCCAAAACTCGCTTTTCGGCCGGAAATTTACATAAGTTCAATATATATTGATGCATTATGTTGAAATAAACTTATAATGGGTAATAATGCATTAGTGATCAATGCATTATTTGAAATAATGTTGATATGATTCAAAATGCAATAAATTTTCACTGCATTTCCATGCATTATTGTAAATCAAATTTAAGTAGCAGATAATCCATTGAATTTCAATTCATGATTCACAGAGCATCGATGTTTTTGATCGAGGAATAGGTTGGAAGTGCATTATACAGTATTTCAAGCTACAATGTTTAAGTGAACAAAAATTCATCCACTTTTAGTTTAATATAATACATAGTATATAATGAGGTTCTATGCTTTGATTAAGTTATTGGTTTCATGAAAACCAACTTCGAATGGTTATCTTAGGAATCGAGAAAAATGTGAACGAAAGTATCTGTGGATTATTATTGACAGGTGCGTGTTATCTAATATGGAAGCTGCTTGAAAGGACAACCTCTATTGAAACGTTCATGACTAATTCATTTCGAGTTCTTTTTAGGGACTAGAAAGAAGATTTCATCATAGAGTAGAAAATCACATGGTTCCATCGCATTCGAAAACTATGGCAGTTTTAATGGTCATTAACAATAATCATAAGCGGAACTTCATGATGCACAAAAACTACTATAACCGACGAGTTATGATTATTAGTGATAAGCGTACAAAGTAATAGTAAGGCTACTGCAAACCACTTTCAGATAACATAGGACACTGCAAATATACATCGACTGTAAACGGTTCATTATGTGCTCATTGTTTCGTTTAGTGTTTATTCGTAAATAATCATCAAGACTAATCGTACTCCACGAAAAAGCATAGCCTACTATGATTTTATTCCGATCGCTTCATATACTCTTGTTTGTAGACAGTTCGTTCAGAATTGCATCCGCAAAGCACAGGAAAATATCTAAACTGAGCGAATACAATGAAGCTAACGGAACATTTTTTGTAACGAACTCGAAATCTGATTTAAGGTTTCGTATGGTTCCCGTATTCTCTCAAAAAAAGCATCGCTCTAAAAACCTTGCTACTATGGATCCTACATACGTTCCTCCCTAGGACGCGTAGAAAGCAACTTATTTCGCATTATAAGAAACTCCGAAACGGCCCACGAGAAACCAAAACCAGCTTTTTACAGCGGGTATAAGCGCACAGCCTTTTTGGGTTTACCAGTATAGTCACTTTTACATTGTGATCAATGATCCGGAAAGCCTTTTTTGCAAAAGTCATCCGCATGTTATGTAACTCTTACAGCGTCCTAGCATGACCGGAGACTTGCTTTCGATGTTTCTTTAAAAACACAAAACCATTCTTCATTGAACATCGGGCCTCAAATTTTTTTCATGCATATGAACGCAAAGATCCAAGCATTGCCAATAAGAGCATAGGTATCACAGTAGCGGGATAAGCTAATGAATGCAACGTTCAGGATAAAGATATACAGTTAAAGGTTTTCATATAACGTTAAGCGAATAGATATTGGGTTACGGGTATAGATATAGGATTAAGGGTATACATATACGGTTAAGGGTATAGATATAGGGGTTAAGGATATAGATTTAGTGTTAAGGATATACATATTGGGTTAAGGATATCGATGTTAAGGTAATGGGATGTACATGACGTTAAAAGGATACATTTATGTAAAGGCTGTTTGTCAATCGTATATTGTCAGGATGGACGGCATAGGAAATATGGTCTGAAGGATAAAAGTACAGATCTTAAAGTATGTTTATGGAGATCTAGTCAAATGAAAATGCATTGCGACTTTTATACACATTAAACTACAATAAAAGGAAGAATGTAAAGAAAATAATGGATTTTAATCCATTGATATTTAATGCATTGTAATGCGTTACAGATAATAATGCATTTTAATGCATTATATGGGTTGCATTACCGTGCACTTGAGGCCATTGATGTTTCATCAGAAAATAGTGCATTACAATAAGCATTATTTCACAAAATCGACTAGATGGGTGGAGCATGCACAAACATCTGAGTCACTAGGCGGAAGTCTGACTAAGTATCTGCTGAAATGATCTATGACTCAATCAATAGTTAGTAACTTAATTATGCTAATAGACTATATTATCTAACCTGGACAATGAGTTGAGTTATATAAATACACAGTTAACTTGCACTGGTGCATACCAAGCAGTACAATGGTAAGATCCAGTGAAAAATTTTCGCTGATTTTAATCGTATTATTCTGCAACAAAATCAAAATTGAAAT